>OZ038433.1:20225984-20500984 GCA_964036275.1 Litoditis marina
AGCCTCCGCATCCAGATGCAGCGGCTAGTGCACCCAGGTGCATTTGGGAGGTGCATACTCATTTCGCATCGGCCGCTCACTTTTGCCGCCGGCTTGGGACAATTTTGCATCCAACTCAAGAAGCCGCTGACTTTTGCTTGCTATCAAAGACAGCAGCCGTATTTTTCGAGCCTCCATAATATTAAGTCGTGTAACTTTATTCTCTCTTTCCAAAAACATGGTCATAATACCTATTTATAATCGAAGCAATATCAATTTTGCATTATATTCTCAATAAACATGAATTGTTTGCCTATGCATTGCAGAAAATATAATATACTTTTTGTTTTCAACGAATATTTGTGGTTTATCGTCTTACATCAAATTATTATCATGAAATCAGTCAAATATTTCTAAACAATGAATGTAAACCAATATTAGTTTATGGAGTTTGCGAGTAAATGTGCATTGGCATGCACTATCAAAAGTTGGTTCCTAAGTTGGTTCCTGAGTTCCATTCCAGCTTTCTCATTTCGATCGATTACTCTCTCCCTAGCATTTTCTCTGGGGCAGTCTTTTCAATTTCTTTTCATTTTGTTTGAACCAGTCCTTTCTGGGTCAGTCTCTGGGTATTTTGAATACGTACAATACTTTTCGAAGTCAACGTCATCTGGCCTTCAGAATTCCACGTTCTACATCACACTTTGCTATATGTCATTGTTATTTGATGAATGTGCTACTATTCAAATAATTCAAAATTCACCGCTAGTTTTCTACTTTTCAGTGATGACGTAATTTGGCCTCAAAAATATTTTTTAGCGTCATATATGGAAAAAAATGGAGGTAATTTTTAAGTTTTGATTGATTTGTTCAGAGTGACTGCCTGTTATAGAAAGCGAGAGAATGAAGAGACAATGAGACATTTTTATACAAAGGTCGTAGCTTGGTGAGAAATTTTTTGAATTTTTGTTTACGAACACACGACGGAGTTGGCGCTCTGGATGATGCTTAAAACGTTCTTACTCGAATTTAAACTCGGAAAACAGCTTGGAAACCATCTGTAAAGCTCACAAACCTTTAGAAATTTTGTTTCGCATTTTAGATTTTTTGACTGAAAAAAAATGAAAGCGCGCAAAAGCCGAACCGAACTTGAAGAGACCATTTCTCTCTAATTTCAAGTTCCGAGTTAGCAGGTGTATCATATAGAGCTTGAAAAACTAAACATGAACTCTGTTTTCTCATAGAAGCGATCCATAATGTACACCGCAAAGTTACGTACAAAAAAATGATGATAAAAGTACAATTTTTTAAATGCATCTCAATGATTATCCAAATACAAATTCAAGTGAAAAAATCAAATCGATTAAATAACTAATTTACCAAGCCTGATTGCGTCACACTAAAAATGTTTATGTTTTTGTAGTTATTCAATGGCAATATGCATTTCATGCATTTCAGATTATAGGGAAAATGTCTCTTGAAAAGACGCACAGCGCTTCGCGCTGTGTGCAATACTACGAAGCTACTGTGAAAATAACGGTGACTTGGGTTTGAAAACAGGGAAGGTTTAAACGAAAGTAGGAATATTGTCTAACAATCTACGAAAGTAGTATTCAAAATTTGTGGTTCTTCAGTGGCTACTATGTGCGATGATAGTTTGTGTGATCGGAAATAGTTGCATGGTGTTGTTCTGCAATTGCACTTCATATTTGCAATTGCAGAACAACACCATGCAAAAAGTCATATTTTTCTATTGATCCACTTGTATTAATAACTAAGAGAGAGGTGAAACTACAATAAAGTGAAACTCCTCAATTCGTATAAAACGGTTATTTAGTGTGCAACAGTTCAACTACATGTGGTGGGATAACCGAAAAAAATGGTCAGAACAGTACAACAACGGTTTGTTAATGGAACATCCTGTCAAGTTCAGCATATTTGAACAAGACTTGTCTGCTCGTAAAAGGTAACATGTATAGTTGATCATGACAATGGTTAGTGTATATTGTCTAGCAGGTAGTTTTTCACATAGAGTTAGGTTCAAGGCACAATACCGCTTGAACCGTGTAAATTTCATGAGGATGATGACCCAGAAATTTTCGATCGTTATTTATAATGTGAGCCCCGTAACTATTCAAGTTCAGTTACATTTCATCCTGTAATACGAAACATGGCACAACAGAAGACCTTTTGTCGTTATCAATATTTTAAAGACCGTAAATGAATAAATAAATATTGAAAACACGTAATGACTACTTCCAGTTCAACTCACCATCCCTATCTAATAATGTACACACGCTCATTTCAGGTTCTGTGCGACAGTGATAGCCACATTCAACCGACTTCTTCACATTTGAAACTTCAAATTCAGTTATGTATCTTTCTGAGTTTGGTCGTTCCGACTGCCGTGTTTTTTCAATGATTTTCAATCAGATCCAGTGTTGTGATTTAATTACGGTTTATAACAATCGTATTGTAATAAATAATAACGGTAATCGTTTAATCATTATTCTCACTTTTGTAATCGTTTCTCTTCAATTTAGCCAATTATATATGTAACCGGGTTTTTTGGTGACCTGACCGGTTTTTGGTAACCCTTTTCTCAGGTTACTTTACAGATAACCGGTAAGTAACCTGAAACTAAATTTTGGTTACCGTACAAACTAACGGAAAAACCACATTTCGCGTTGGAAAAAAAATGTAACCGATTTCTCATGGTTACCAACTGGTTACCTACTGAGGTAACCGGGAAAATGGGTTACCAACAATCGGTTAGGTTACCGAAAAACCCGGTTACATATAGAATTCATCTTTCGATTCCGAAGTTTGAACTGATTTATCGACCTCGTAAACATTATCATATCAGTATCGTATTCACTAAGCTGAAATAGCCGGAAATGTCTCAAATAGGAGTGTAACTTACACAATCCGTTCAATTAGCACATTTGAACGGTATTTGGAGAGAGTTACATAAACATATGTACCCGAAGGGTATGGGGGCCAATGCTTGAACACCTTTCTATTCCAAAACTTATTTTTGGCGTTTTAGATGAAATATTGTTGTTCGTTGATATTCCCACATAAATTGAACAATGAAAACGATGGACACGGTTTCGATTTCACATATCAACTTTAGAAAAATCATAGTTATCGGAGCATGATGAAAAAAATATTTGTTGTTTGTTTATATATTCTACACAAAATGTGCAACGGGACAAATTGGAAAAGAGAGATCGATCGTTGACTATGGAAAAATAAGAAATGTTCAAGGCTCCAACGCTGTGGTAGGATGCATTCAGTGAACGAGGCTGAGGGCGGGATTGAGCGGAGGAGATGCGTACTTGGTGCGAAGGAACCCGTGGTAGCAAGATGGCTGCTACCAGCTACACTCATATCCGGTGCGGAGCGGAGCGGAGAAGATCTGAAAGCATAGAGGAGAATGGGAAAAGAGAAGAGGAAAATATACACTTAAAAGATTCGGATAAATGCACTGATAGTCTTGGAGGGTAGAGAGAGGGGGTTCAGGCTAGCAGAACATCCTTCACATTTTTACAAACAGAACTCAAACTACCACATTTTTCCCAAATTTTACGAATTAACAATTTTATGGGCCTTTTCTCCGATAAAAGGTTTATTTCAATTGTTTACGATCATTTTTGCTAACGATTTTTCTCAAATGATGTTTTTGAGTGGGAATTTTCTAATTTGAGGAAAATCATTGGAATACTTCAAGTTCTTACAAGTATACTACCTGAATTGTGGTTTTATGAGAATAACCCAATATTTAATCAATCGTTCCTGTATGATCATATCGAATTACGAAGAGAAGCACAGAAACAAGAGAGCGCACAGAAGAGGAGGGATCAGAAAGCGAGAGCAACTACGACATCATGAAGCGGCGGTGCCATCAAAACGGCAGTAGTTGTTATGTAGCACTGTGTAAAGGTTGCCACACTAGGGTTCTTATAATCGTAAGTATATTTTTTATGTACCTTCATTATCAAGTTACAAATAAACATTCATCTATACTCTCTAGTTGTTCCCGCTTTTCAAAGCCACTACACAAAGTCAGGAAGAGATAGTTCAGAGTCTTGATATGGAGGTCTTAGGGAGATTTTTTTAAGTACATACATTTATAGTATGAGTTGGTGTGGCAACTGACATAGTATTTAAACTACTCATTTCAAATTTGCTCATTCATTGCACATTTCCACTTGCAGTACTGCACCTCATATATTCTCATATACCCAAAATAGTAAGTGTTTTACTAGAAAATGCATGTAACAAAAATATATATCGAGTGCTTTATTAGTATTGGCTTGCATCAAAAGTATCGAGTGTATCATAAGTTAAGTGTGTGTTTGTAAGAATAGGGGAATTGTGTGAAAGAAAATGAAAATCGAAGAGTGGAAAATGAATAGAAATTTTAACTATGTCAGTTATTTGCATGTGAGAGTGGTAAGAAAACAAGTGTGTGTGAAAATGAAAATTGAAGAGTTGAAAATGAGTAGAAATTTTAGGTATGTTAGCTATTCGCATGTAATATTAGTAAGAAAACGAGTGTGTGTGAAAATTAAAATCGAAGAGTTGAAAATGAATAGAAATTTTAAGTATGTTAGTTGTTTGCGAGATTGAGATTAGTACGGAAATCGAGTGTGTGTGTGTGAAAAAGAAAATTGAAATGTAAAAAATGACTTGAAATTTAACTATGTTTAGCTATTGCATGTAAGATTAGTATAAAAATCGAGTGTGTTGAAAAAAAATGAAAAACCAAAAAAATAGAGTGTATTTTATAGTGTTAGTTAATTGCATGAAAAGATTGCGTTTTTTTACTACGTTAAGTTATTTGCATGTGAATATCAAAATTGAGTGTGTTAGAAAATGGAAAACCAAAAATAGAGTTCATTAGTTTATTATTACTGTGTCAATAATTTGCATGTAAATTCACGTGGAAAAAAATACGACTCGGAAAGAAAGGTGTCTCTCGAGTTAGATATTTGTATTCAGTTAGTTCACGGTTTCAAGACAATAACGTTGTATAGTGAGGTCAGTTAGGTGAGAACGTCTTTGAGGTGTAGGATTTCTAATCTTTAGTTAGTACGTAATTGATCTTTGCTACTCGAAATACTGAGATATCAAAAGTGGCCGTAAGACGCACACTTGCTTGTAGAGAACTTGTAGGAGACTGATTTAATACAGTTTAGGAAATATCTTCAGAGCTCGAAGTAGACTTCCAAGTAACATCAGTACATTTCTTACAATACTTTCTAGCTCAAGTTTGCTAGATATCGGAAGTTTTCAAGATGCAACACCAACAGAGAAGAGAGAGAGAAAGAGAGAGAGCAGCCTTCACAAGATGGCAGGTACGTATTTTAAGATGGCAGGCGACAAGTTCCCAGTTCCTTATACATTCAAATTTTGTAGTTTTCCGAGAGTTCCGAGATTCCGTGAAACTAGTTTTAATGATTATTGAGTATTTTAGTTTTCCGAGAGTTCCGAGATTCCGTGAGACCAGTTTGAATGGTTATTGAGCATTATAGTTTTCCGAGAGTTCCGAGATTCCGTGAAACTGGTTTTAATGGTTATTGAGTATTATAGTTTTCCGAGAGTTCCGAGATTCAGTGAGACTAGTTAAGTATTATTTTTGAGTATTTAGTTGTTTCTGAAATTTCGAGGAAGTAATATCGCAAAACATCTGTCAAACTGCCCAATGTATAGGAACTCTTGTCGCCACAGGGGCCCCAAATGTTAGGAGAGTGTGAACTTACGCAATTACGAAAGAAAATACCGGTTCAAAAATTGTTGGGTATCCACTTAGAGACGTATAGCAATGGGCGCCATTTCCTCTGAGGGATTTAAAATAGTTCAAAACATGTATTCAGTGTTATACCGTTTTTAAGACAGTTGAGAATAACAGAACGATGAAAACCTCTTTCTCTGCTCTTAACCGTGTTTCCACGATTTACAGGAACTACCGTTTGTAGATTCTATAGGAAGTCTTGTTTAGCTGTAGAGAGAGGGCTCATTTGGGAGACATTCGAGATCAATTGTTCAAAATAATTCTTTCATCATTCTCTTCAAATCTTTCACTAGCTTCGTCCTAGTTCTCTCAAATAGAAATTTCCTCTCGCTCTCGCTGTGTGCACCCTAAGTGGGCGGAGGCGGTGAGATGAAAAGAGAACACAGTACAGGCAGTCATTCGACCAGCCAGCTACCAGCAAGGACGGTGAGAACACATAAAGCCAAGGTAGCATAGATCCTATTCTTACTTGTATTAGCTAGCTAACTGACATAGTGTAGCAATTATCCCAACTGATAACAATAACATCAGTAAGATAGTTACGCTTTCTAGTGTATGTCCTTTTATAACCAGAGGAACGGAGACAGTTCAAACAGCGATTCAACTGATTTGTTTCATACTCCACTCGGAAAGTCAGCTAAGCTCAAAGAAAAACAGGATAGTTCAGGCAATCACGATAGTACCTTAGTTGATCATCGATCCTTCCAAAACCTAACTGAACGAGAGCAACGTAGAGTGCTCAGAGAACAACGTAAAGCTCTCAGATTAGCACAACAAAAACAATAACTTTTTGGTAATAACTTTCGCGCCGAGCTAATGCCTTTTTGGTTTGTTTTTAGGTTGTAAAAGAAAGATAGAATAAGGTGCACCTCTTTGTGAGGTGACCCATAAGGAAAAGGTGGTTCAGTGGTATTTAAAGGTTGCATTAGCAAGGGCGAGCATATTTCAACCAACAATTAATCAAAGTTCATTGCCTAGTTGAGCTCAAGGTACACCAAGAAGATTCTTCGATTCGTGTAACCGCGTGTACTCTAGTTTAGATAATATGTAACAAACACATGTGTTAAATAACTAGTTCATATCAGGCATATATACACATAACAATAAAATACAATTCTAATTGACTAGAGGTAGTTTTTATTATAACTCAAATATACGGAATCATCTCAAATATTACTTACATCAACTAGTTTCAAATACATCGAATGAAAAGGGCTTACATGACAGAGCGGATAAACGAAGACGACTGAATTTAGGATCAGTACTGAGAGCTGGGCCACTTTCGAAACGCGTGCAATACGTCAGCGAAAGCGACACGCTAAGCGCGCCATACCCCGTGGGCTGACTCAAATTAAGAACATCGTGCGGAGCGCGACAATAACAGTTCAAGCTCAAAACAAACAGGCGGAGCTGAAAGCCAAGTACTTGAATTTGATTATAATCTAAAAAACCTATTAGGAATTAGTTCAGACAGTGATACAGACTCTGACACAGCAAAAATGACCGTACCACACGCTTTTCAGGATGTAATAGATAAACTTGCAAATTCTATCGACAGTATGGCACTGTCAGGTTACACAGAAGAACTTCCAACATTCAAAGAGGATCAGAGAGCAAAAGGATTGGGATCGTTCTGCAAACAATTCAATAAAGTAGGTACAGCGCTAGGCATGACTGATGACAAGTTAGCAACCATTCTTCCTCTACATCTGAGAGGCAGAGCTAAATCAGCTTACGATAACTACACTGCCGCAGAAAAAGCTGACTGGCAATTGATCACCACTGCTCTAACTACTCATTTCACATCAGCCAGCTATCTTGATTCTGCACAAGCAGAGGTTATTCAATTGAAAATGGAAGCAGGAGAAAGCTTTACAATGTTCGCGCAAAAAATTCAAAGTGTTCTGGCCGATGCATACCCAAATAATGCTACGTTTCAGACAAGCATGTATCGACCCATATTTTGCAGCGGTGTGATCGAACCAATAAAACAAAAATTACTTTCGCTTGGTCCTCTGAACGCAGACTTCAACACTTTAGTCAGCGATTTGAAGAGAGTGTTTGATGTACTGAAACTAGAAAATTCCAACTCTAACGATACTCGTTTGGTTCAGAAAGTGAATAATATAGTGAAATCATTATCATCAATAATCGAAAAAAAAGAGGAAAAATACGAAAATACCAAAAACGATCAAAATAGAGGATTCAACAGAGATAGTGGGCCTATGACTGGGAGAAATGAAGATTTCGTTCGTTACTTCAATTCCAACTACGGGTACCAACCAGGTGAGTTTGGTAATCAAGTCAACAGGTACAGTGAATACCCAGTGAGAGAGCGAGGATATGACAGACCAATGAGAGAAAACAAATACAACAGTGGACCATGGAGAGAGAGCAGATTCACAAACAGAGACGACAACAGGGAGAGAGCAGGTCGATTTAACAATAGTCCACCCAATACATACCAGAGTATGCAAAGGGAGAAAGAGCCGTACCCATATATAAAAACCTATTCAGATGATACTTTTGGCAAAAACAATTACAACGGACGGTTCAATAATAGTAGTGGGGATGAACGTGATGAGTTGGTAGATGAAGAAGTAATGAAAGAGTTAAGCGAGAAAAGGGAGGAAGAAATGAAGAGAGAGGAAGAAATATCATTTTTTTCCCAACGTTGATAGTCCCACTTTTTCTCCAAAATGTGTTTTTGTAATTGGCATTTCTTTACAAATCCTTTAAATTTCTCCTATAATCATTATACACATACATATTACATTAATTCTTCTCGTTTTTGCAAAATTCACAAGTAACTATTTTTCATGTTGTATAATAGTTCAATGACAGAGTAGACTTCCTTCAGTAGAAATTGTTGTAATTTATATTTTCCACTTGGTTGTAACGGTCTTCACTAGGATGATAGTCCCTATCAATCAGACATCATGAGCGAGTCCTCGAGTCACATACCTATGAATACCAAATATCAATTTCTGCGTTTGCCTCAGCTAACAAGACTCCGGGCTTTGCCGTACAGGTTCAAAGAATGGTATAATGTTCATCATTAACACATACATACCAGGTTACTTTCGTCTTCCTTGACCTCAGGTACATCGACTCCGGTCGTGACCGCACAGGTTTCAAGAAGGGTATTTCAATGGTAATATTTTATCATCGCTCGAGGACGAGCTTATTTGTAGAAAGAGGGATGTTGTAGGCTCGTTAAGGACTTACTCCGTAATCTTCATATATACTCCCCCAATATGTAATCAATCGTTCCTGTATGATCATATCAAATTACGAAGAGAGGCACAGAAACAAGAGAGCGCACAGAAGAGGAGGGATCAGGAAGCGAGAGCAACTACGACATCATGAAGAGGCGGTGCCATCAAAACGGCAGTAGTTGTTATGTAGCCCTGTGTACAGGTTGCCACTCTAGGGTTCTTATAATCGTAACTATATTTATTATGAACCTTCATCATCAAGTTACAAATGAACATTCATCTATACTCTCCAGTTGTTCCCGCTTTTCAAAGCCGCTCCACAAAGTCAGGAAGAGATAGTTCAGAGTCTTGCTAACTTATTGTAAAGTGCCGTCTTCTGAAGTAGGAAGTAGAATACTTGGTCTGACGTTTTTCCTTATTCGTCGAGATCGATTTGATGTTGTCATGGCGCACGGAATTTTAACTGGCCAAATGGGTTTAAAACTTCAATTTTTATACTTTTCCATATTCTAGAACTGAATAATCAAACACAAAACTGAGTTTTCCAACATAAAAAGCAGAATTGCGTTAGCAATTTTTCTCCGCGCGAGCAGGTGTTTCCATTCTAGCCATCTTATTCATCACACGCTTTACTTGCGTAATAAATTCATTCATTCGTTCATTCATCGAGGTAGGTTCAAAAACATGATTTGGATTATAATATTTATATAAATATGATTATAAATCATCCTCTGTGCAGGGCAGTCGGATATTTTCACTCAGGTACTTCAGCCCAAAAAACACGGATGAACGGACGATGTTAGTGTTCAATGAAGATGGGAAGATATCCAACTATTTGATTGTTTTGGGAAAGAACAACGTTGGCTAATTTCCATTAAGAGACCTTCAAAAAGTTATCCAGAAACAGGTTCCATTGGTAGTGTGAAACCATCGCGCGCAGCGCGAAGCGCTGCGCAGATTAGTTTTTGATCACAACATTGCGGACTTTCAAAAATGGTTTCATGCCATTTTCTCAAAGACTCCTGAACGGATTTTCGAGATTTTGATAGAGAGAGATAGAGGAAGATAGGCTCTATCATTGACCTATTCGCCATTTAATGTGCCACTAGTGATTAACAATTATTCTAAAGATCGTCTCGCAAAAATGGCTCTCGGCGTGGCGCAGCGTCCGCAAAACCGACGAATTCAACCGATTGTCTGAAATTCGGAAAGTGGTGAGAAACAGTAGAGCTATGTGTAAGTCTGAAATCGTGGACCAATCGGTGAACATTGAGCCATTTTATGGCCCTGGAAACATTGCTTTTAGCTTTGACAATTACTTCTAGATGTGTGGAGTGTGCGAAGTGAGCTGTTGTTTTGCTTTTTGGTAGTTTGTATAGATTAAAATATATTGGAGAAGCAGTTGTGTTAATCTGTAGAGATCCTGACTCTATAAAAAGGTTAATCGAACAAAAACAAAAATAATAAAGCTTACTAACCAAACTTGTAACGCAGTTTTTGTATTTCAAACATCAACTTAGTATCAATTCGTAAAAAGTGGGGGACCAGTAAATGTGTGAGTTC
The DNA here is from genome assembly GCA_964036275.1 of Litoditis marina. Lineage (NCBI taxonomy): Eukaryota > Metazoa > Nematoda > Chromadorea > Rhabditida > Rhabditidae > Litoditis > Litoditis marina. Next base: position 20,236,545 of record OZ038433.1, read on the forward strand.
TGTTCGGTTTCACCGTTTTCAGCAAAAAGTGAACAATACGATGTTGTGAATGAGTGTGCAACAAAAATAGAACAATACCTTTGTTTGCACAACGGTTCACATCGAACTTACGTAAATCCACTATGTACTTTCACACTAAAATTACATTTTTATTGTTTTTTTGTGAACCGTTGTGCAAACAAAGGTATTGTTCTATTTTTGTTGCACACTCATTCACAACATCGTATTGTTCACTTTTTGCTGAAAACGGTGAAACCGAACAGAACTCACACATTTCCTGGTCCCCCACTTTTTACGAATTGTTCTCTTTTTGCTAGTTGTACTAGTACAACCACTCCCAGATTAGAACAACAACAACGAATTTTGAGAAATTGGTGACTATCAAACATCCTGATATCTAGATGAAGTTTCGAGTTTTGCGAATGGATTTTTCAAAAAAACTTTGAAATTTTTTTGAAATTTTATATCATTTCACTCGTGGGAGCCTATATTTTTTGCTGCTAGGCGCCACTTGGCGCCCGCGCCAGGCGCCATAAGCAACATGACATGACCAAACTTCTGACGTCGAGCTATATTCGTGGTTCACGCATGTGTTCCAAATTTCAGCCAATTTGGTTCAGTGGTTTTTTCAAACCTATGCGGACACCGGACGGGAGACGAGGGACGACGAAGATTTTCATAGCACAAGAGCACAGTTTTTTCCAAAGTGGACCGCGATAAAACCTTCTGACCCATTATCTATGGGGATGTCAATTTGAAAACGCCAATTTTTTATCGGAAATCCCGATTTCTAATTTTGGCGACAATTGGCGCCTAGAATAGGCGCCGTTGGTAATATGGTGAATAACAAACCTCTATATAGTGAGTGCCAAATTTATAATTTTCTGTCTCTTGCCGAAATCGAACCTGCGAGCAAAAGTTTCGTAGCAGAGCGCCAACCACTGCGCTATTAGAGAACATGACCGTCAAGTTTTAGAATCGAGAACATGTGTGCGTACACAGCGGAAAGTGAGATATACAGTACCCTCCCGCCTTTCCGTTGGCAACGACTATAGCCTCCTTTATTTATAATTCATACTTGTCTGCAAAATACCAGTCAAAACAGTACTTTGCAAGTTTTGTTCTCATTTGGCGCCAATAGGCGCCCGCGTTTGGCGCCAAGTGTCGGCCATGGCACAATAGTTAGAGAAATAGCTCAAAACCAATATTAAGACAACTGTGCGAAAATTAGGACAATTTCACTTATGGGAACACATATTTTCTAGCTTTTGGCGCCTATTGGCGCCCGCGCCAAGCGCCAGACAAAACGTAAAAACACCAAACTTTCGTCACCGAGCTAACTTTCAGGTTCACACAAGTGTGCCAAATTTTAGTCAATTCGGTTCAGTAGTTTTTTCAAACCTATGCGGACACCGGACGGGAGACGAGGGACGAGGGACGAGGGACAACGGAAAATTTCATAACGACACGGACTCATAACTTTCGTCCAACTTGACCGATTTTTCTAATTTTTTCACACAACATATATTTCATAGATATCTAGCTCTCTCTTTCTTTAGATTTTGAAAAATGGTTTCATTTGAAGACTTTTGTGGTTTGAAAGCTGAAAATGGGTGCGCAATGGCCAAACCAAACACAACTCACACGCAGCGCTTTGCGCTGCGCGCGATTGTTACGTTGAAAGGACCTTCAATGATAATTGATTAGATGCTCATTATTTCCTATCTGTTGATTCATTATTTCTTTCGGAAATATAGAAAATAAGGACAATTTGTAAAAAAAAAGACGTAAAGTGAAGGACGATTAGCTTTTGAGATTGAACTGCATGAAATATAGAAAAGAAGAACAATAACTCAAGAGGGAAATAAAAATCTGATCTCGCAATTTTCATGATCATCCTGACACACTGACTCAAAGAATAAGTGCTAAATCTTTGAGAACATACCGTTTACACTGAAAGCGTATCTGAAACAAAAATCAGCTACTGTCAGTCAATCGCACAGTCACGTGAAACATGTTAAACACAGTAGAACTCGGAACTTCCTCATTAGAATGCTAACTTTAGGTGAATATTCAATAAACTTCTAGTGTACTCTGTTGTGTTAACAGTTTTGAATCAGTGGTGAGAAGTTGTCATATTAGGACGTTTCATCTAATGCTTTTCACTAGAAATCCAAGATGTTTTTGACCCATGAAAATTGTGAGATTTGATTTCTTTATTTTCCTCTTGGGTTATTGTCCTCCTTTTCTATATTTCATGCAGTTCAATCTCAAAACTAATCGTCTTTCACTTTACATCGTTTTTTTACAAATACAATTCCTGTTCAACGAGAATAGGGTTGTTAAAGTCGAACTCGAAACTCGACTCGACTCGAAAAAACTCGAAAACTCGAAAACTCGATTTTTCGCCAAACTCCAAAACTCCAAAACTCGAAAACTCGATTTTTCGCCAAACTCGAAAACTCAAAAACTCGAAATTTCGAAATTTTGAACGCGAAAACTCAAAAATAAAAATTTCGGACCCGAAAAATGGACTTTTTCGGTCCAAAAACACTCAAAACTCGACTCGACTCGAAAAAACTCGAAAATTTTCGAGTTGAGTCGAACTCGAAACTAGAAAACTCGAAATTTCCCAAAACTCGATAACTCGAAAACTCGAAAACTCGAAATTTCCCAAAACTCGAAAACTCGAAAAGTCGAAAACTCGAAATTTTCCAAAACTCGAAAACTCGAAAACTCAATTTTTCACCAAACTCGAAATTTTCCAAAACTCGAAAACTCGAAAACTCGAAATTTTGAACTCGATTAACAACTCTAAACGAGAAGTCTCATACATTTTCATACAAAGTACTTTGAATAAACGTTGCTCAAACTAAAAACAAAACGTCAAAACCTGACAATACAAAAATGCCTCGTAGTCTCACATGCTTACGATTATCACAATGAATCACCAGAATACTTATATATTTGGACTGATAATAAACAAGAGAGTCTGCTCACTATCAATACAATAACTGATAATTCACGGTAAAATGATGCTACAACACATTGTATGGTTGTTCTGATCTCCCAACTCCATGTGACAAGATGTTGTAAGTTAACGAACTTAATTGTGTTCGATGGTTTGTTCAACGTTGCAAAAATCAAATGTCCACGAAGTCGTTGAAAAACATTGACATCTTTATTCAAAATTCATACTCGGGTAGTTTTCCATTCTTCACAATGCGTGGCAAACAGATTTTATGGACAGGTTTCTCCGAATTCATGTGGAATGAGATGTTGTTAGTTAACAAAATGATAGAGATCGTTCGCTTTATTATGATGATTTTGAATTGTTCGGTTACAGCGGTTTGGAATGGACGTTCAAAATGTCAAGACACTGACATTTAATAGTGCGATCAAAACGCAACTTTTTGTCTACTAGAAAAGTTCACAATGCGTCGCAAGGCTCGTATACACAATTTCTTCTCTCTCGGGTCCATGCGAAGTGAGATGTTATGAGTTGTAAAAATAGGTTAGGCCGTTTACTTTATCTTCATGACTGTTAAATGTATGGTTCCAGCGGTTCGAGATGAACGTTGAAATTAAGACACGAACATTTAATGATCAAATCAAAATGAACACCTTGTTCTACTAGGGGAATTTACAATGTATTACAAGCCTCTTTATAGACAGGTTCTATTTTCCGAAGTCCATGTGGGGTGAGATGTTGTGAGTTGACAAAATAAGTTAGACCGTTTGTTTCATCGTAATAGCTATAAGTTCCGTTGATAGTGAGATGTGGCATGTAGTCGAGCAAAGTACACTTTGTGCAAGCCTTCACCAATTGCTCAACTCGTCCACGTGCTAAATCCGCCGAGGTATTACCGATCGAGCTCTGAAAATAACACTAGACAAAAAGTATGATTATAGTGAGAAGAATTGGAAATTTAATTGTGTCTATTCACCTGAGGAACTTTCTTTCTCATCTTCAGACTTTCGTTGACGACTTCGACCAAATGTACTTTCAGTTCTGGTACGGCATTGAGAACGAAGATTTTCTCCTTCACGAAAGCCTCATATTCTCTCAACCTGTTCTTTGCATTCAACAAATGGAGGTCAACGTGGTTGTTTGATGGTGGATCTTCGAAGAATTGTGCGTACCTGTAATCGAGAACACTGCGACAGTATGAAAAAAAAGTGATTCAAGTAAGTAAAAGTTGGTCAAACATTGTATATTGTTATATATATATATATATATATATATATATATATATATATATATATATATATATATATATATATATATATATATATATAATATTAACTCTGACTTGTACTCTGAATTGTATGTACTCTGACTTGTTATATATACTCTGACTTGAATAGAGCCTTTTTCTACAATCTGATAAGCTGAATCGTTAGTAGATTTCAATATACATAGGCATTTATTACTGAAATGCACTCAGGATTGGATTTAGTATTGTGCCATAAAGTCGATTTAGTTTTTTCGGTAACTGCTTGTATGATGATATGTAATAGAGAAAATAAAGTAGTCACCTCACAATCATGAATAAAACATCGGGTCGCACTGTTTTTACGGCGTCAAGATAAGAATCATACCAATCATCACAATGCCACGAACGATCCACTGTCGGAAACGGTACCACAACTTCGCAACCTGAGAGCGAGATCTAAACTTAAGTAATCGGGCGCCATCAAGTTGTTACCCGTTGAAGATAGTGTTTTTCTCTAATTTTGCTTTCCAAGTTAACATGCTGAACCGATTGCTAATCAAATAAAAATATAGAATTGTGTGCTTCTATCTCACTTCGTTTTCTCAGAAAAGCAACATACGTAATGACAGCGAAGCGAGACCTACGTACGGGGATATAGAACTACTACACGAAAAACGGAATTAATGTTTTTACAACAGTCTATCACCCACCCAAATTCAAATACTGACTGAAAAATTAAATCGATCCAAAATCGATTGAACTAAGTAGGGATGCATCACAGTGAAAATGTTCATGTACATGTCATTAAAGTTTGATATTCAGCGGCGACAAAAAATGTCCGCCCTTCTTTCTGAGAACAGCTTCCCTTACAATGAAAATATCGGAACACGATTAATACCGTTGTGACGCAAAGAAAAGAATATGGCATACGCATTTTTCAGTCATAGTTAGAACCTCCATTTTAAGATCGATAGGGTCGGGTAAAATGGTCTTAGGAAAATTGCTAGATAGACCGGTTTTGGGGAAATGAAATCGAAGAAAGAAAAATCACATGTAACTGATTCGAAAACTGCTTAGCTCAAAATTCAGTTGCCGGTACAGCTCAGTTACCAGTTCCATTTACATGTCTGCGTGGCATAGTGAAAACCGTTACTATATTCTAGTTCTAGTTAAAATGGTTTGAGGTTCGACTCTCGCCTCGAGCGGAAACATTTGCAATGATCTGCTAGTATAATTTTACAACATCTTAAAGTTATATGATGTTCAAACTTGTCCAAAATGACCTGCATTGTTATCACATAGCTACATATTATTTTGATAAGATTCTCCGTAATTATAGAAATAAATTCAGTCAGTTTAAACTAGCGTTCAGAGCATAAAAATTAGGTTGGAGATGACATGTACAAAAAATATAGAACAATAATAAACAATAAACGGATATTTTGAGGAAAAGGTTAATTTCGCTTGGTTATAAGTTTTACATAATATCAGGAATAGTACTCATTACATATTATTAATTACCGATCATGGAACGTCTAAATACAAATCACGAAATCTAGCTGAATTTTCGCAATATTTCAAACAAGCGAGATCAGCCCTAAAAATGTAAGATGACGAATTTAAAACTTCTCATAAAATCGGGCTTTTTCACAGATTTACAGCACTTTCTGTGGTACAAGTGAAGAAGCTACAATTTAAGAGAAAAACCCGATTTAAGGCATTTCTTCAAATTTTGTATGAGGACAGCGTGTAAAGTACTCATAGAGAATCTCAATTCAAATTATCAGTAACAGGAACTCATATGAAAAATTCGTATTAAATTTTTTCATTATGAAAAATTTGTATTGAAATTTTCCATTATAAATAATTTCTATTGTTCTCAACCAGAATAAGTATTAGTATGAAAAAACTAATGTAAAGATAGTAGATTAGCATTTGAGATGAAGCTGGATGAAAAATAGAAAAAGAGTTCAATAACTAGAGAGGGAAATGTACTTATCTCGCAACTTTCGTGTTTTTTTTTTCAAATACGCCCTAACATTTATCAATTTTTAATGATGCAAAACAAGCCAACCCACCTGTACACTAGACATTCATGTGTAAATGAAGATAGACACTATATAATTTGAACGTGTCTAATAGATTTGATGCTAATGAGCTTACTCGCTTGTAAATCCCTCGCTTGTAAATCCCAAAAATCATTTCGCTCTCGAGTAATTGAACTCCTAATCTATTTTTATCCAGCTTCATCTTAAAAGGTAATTCACTCTCTTTACATTAGTTTTTCATACTAATTGACCTGTTTCTCAATGTTTCCAAGGGAAATTAATATGACACGATATTGAAGTCAATACATGTTGAACATTGTCAACAGTTCGAAAAGATAGATACAGTCGCCATTTTTCCCATAAAGACAACAGATGCAATTGATTGAGCGATGCGGGGCGAGCGGTTGTTGATTATTTGCGTCTAAATACAAATCACGAAATCTAGCTGAATTTTCAATTTAAGAGAAAACCCCGATTTAAGGCATTTCTTCAAATTTTGTATGAGGACAGCGTGTAAAGTACTCATAGGGAATCTCAATTCAAATTATCAGTAACAGGAACTCATATGAAAAATTCGTATTAAATTTTTTCATTATGAAAAATTTGTATTGAAATTTTCCATTATAAATAATTTCTATTGTTCTCAACCAGAATAAGTATTAGTATGAAAAAACTAATGTAAAGATAGTAGATTAGCATTTGAGATGAAGCTGGATGAAAAATAGAAAAAGAGTTCAATAACTAGAGAGGGAAATGTACTTATCTCGCAACTTTCGCAAACTTCAGTTGAGAGAGTGAGTAAATCAATGATACGCAGACGAACTGGCCGCTCGCCAAACACCGTCCCATACAAAATCGATGGTACGGTGTCCACAATGGTTAGTCAAATCCTATAAGTGGTAAGGTTTGATATTGAGAAAGTTGTGGGCAAATTCAAATATTCACCCCAAAAACCTAAATCACACTTCCAACATCCAGTAGACAGGCGACACGTTCCCCTATTGAGGCCGACTAGCTGCTGTGCCCGCTCGGCCGAATGGTCTAAAGTGCTGCTCTCGATGAGAGACGCCGAAGGTTCGAATCCCGTATAATGCAAAACAAATTCTTTCAGGCTCATTAGCACTTTTGCGACGTTTTAACATAACTAACGCAGATCATTAGCACTTTTGCGACGTTTTAACATAACTAACGCAGATATTTCATCTGTCAAGACGTGATAAACATCACAATATGCAGTTTTCAGAACGAAACACTTCCGTAAACCGCTAACAAGAAAAAACTTTGTAAGAAGAGATATCAACATAAAAGTCTGTCAGCCACAATATATCAACCAGCAAAGCAAACAAAACCGCTATTTACAATAACTTCACGATATTTCAAATTGAAAGCGTTTTATCATGTTATACAACTTTTTTCCCTCTACCTCTCTCCATCAAAACCGAAAAAAAAGATCCAGCCTTTTTTGAGAAAATGCAATAAATTGTTTTCGAAATCTCGCATTCCTGTGTACAAGAACTAATCTGCGCAGCGCTACGCGCTGCGCGCGATTTACAACCGTGGTTCCACCTTTAACTATGAATAATTTCTATCCGAAATATCCATAGTTTATATTGGCGAAGTATGTGAACAAAATATTTCATTGAAGAATCCAAACCTGTGCGCTCAGTTTTGTTGTCCGACTCACTAGCCGCTGCGCTATTGTGACACCTTTCTTTGAAGAGATAGGAGGCTTCGCATAGCGGTTCATGCTGTATAAATCCTGGTATAACTGTGCGCAGATGTATGTTCGAATTAGTGGTCTTGTGGCGCAGTGATAAAGTGCTCACTTGATAACCGCAAGGTCGCAGGTTCTATTCCGATGGTTACAAGTTTTCCAGCAACCCACTGATTACAATGGAAATCTTCCCATAGGAACTCTCTTAATAATAATTCATTTATCCATATGTATCAGGAACAAATCAGAACGGAATGAGATCACGAATTAATGGACATAAAAAATCATCGGGATGATGAGAAAATATGCGATTGAGAAATTGAAAATGAGAATGTGTGGAAAAGATTCAGATGAGCATATGAAATTATAGCCCAGCGTTGTTATAACGATATGGGGGTACAATTTTGTAGTCATACATTTCGAAGTAGAATCTGAAAAAGGCGGTACGGAACTTGATTGGGACAATTGTAACATAGAACTCCTCAACGGAACATACGCGGTATCGGAGACAATGAGCATGTACAATTTCACATTGACGGATTATTTCATCGATTTGATTAAGAGGTAATGAAGGTGGAGGAACGAATGTTAATGAATCACTAAACTTTGCTGATCATTGTAAGATAATAAGCAGACTTGCAAAGAGAAGAACTTTCAATTTATTCAAATCATTGAAAGTCAACAAACAGAAAAAAACAAGATGTCCTTGTGAAACTATATATGACTTATGTTCGTTCTATTGTTGAAAGTGTATTTACTGTATTTAATTCATATGAAAGTGCCGTGAAAGCACTTGAATCTGTGCAAAAAGACTCCACTAGCAAGTTGTTCATGAGAAAAGGTGGTTACACTTATTGTAAAGTACCTTCATCTGAAGTGCCAAATAGAATACTTGGTCTGACATCTCTCCTCATTCGTAGAGATAGATTTGATCTTCTCATGGTGCAGAACATTTCAACTGGTCAGCACAACATTTTAACTGGTTAACTGGGGTTGAAACCTTCAAACTTTTATACTTTTTCAAACACCAGAACTAGAGGATTAAACACAAAACTGAGTTTTCCAATACCGAAAACAAAGTTGCATCAAAAGTAAAAAGAAGATTTCGCCATTTTTAGTTGCTGGGTCAAAACGAATAATAACATAAAATTTTGACAAATGTACTATTGACTGACTGTTTGCGATGTAAATATTGCCATATTGTTCATTCTTGTACTGTGTATTACCTATGTTTCCGGTTCCATGTAGAATTTGCATCCAACTTGTTGTATTATCTTTCCGCGTTTAAAGCATACTGTCTCTGCAATCTTGACAGTGCTTGCCATTCTATCCATTTATTTTATCACACGCTTCATTTGCGTAATAAATTCATTCATTCAATACTCAGCATCAACAGAGGTAGAAGGAGGGTGATTGACTGGCGGTTCCAGTTTAGAAAAATCAGGGAAATCAATAATGGACAATCCATGATAGGAGTAGCAGGACATTGAATACAAGGAGAATAATATTCGAATTGTCCAACATCTTCAACTAAGTTTGGGCAGAAACGTTGCGTTGGATTGTAGTTTGGTCAGTCCTCAGCTCGGGCGGCGTCTCGTTTGTTAGGCGAGGAATCCGGCCTTCCGATGTTCCAGGGTTTCGAACTTTCGTACATGAAATGTTGACATAGAAGGGACAGTTTTCATCGCAGTAGAGAGACGTGGAAACGGAATGCCATCTTAAAGAGAAATTTTTAGTGGACGGGGTAGACGTGGTTTTCCCAAACGGTGGAGAGTTGAAACATTTAAAGACGAGATTGATACCAAATTGAAAATTGCATTCATCTTTTTCTTCAATGTAGAGTCCTCGGGTAGACCGTAAATAGTGAGACATCGGCGGTCGTTGAATTAGTGTAGTTGAGATTGAATAATGGTGGGAAGAGATTAAATCAAGGTGTCGATTTTGGAGTGGAGTGCTTTTATTTCACTCAAAATGGTGGAAAAATGGATTCAAAGTGGTACTATTTTTGGACGAGGCGGTGGCATAATCATAATAGTCAATCGGGACGGGTCATCTCACACGACCGAGACAAGGGGTGGGAACAATGTCAAGGGGTGGGAACAACTCTATTATGACAATTTCCTATAAGAAATATCTATAGTAGAAGTTCGAATTGAAATTTTCTATGGTTCGAACAATGAATAATTAGTATTGAAATTCTCTATATTCTTCCAGATTCGGCCCGATGGCGCGAAAGCTGCCAATATGGTTAGAATGAGGTGAATTTTCACCGAAAATCGCCTAAATATGAGAAACCCGATTCTTTCATTAACTTCACAGAAAGTGCTGTAAATCTGTGAAAATGCCAGATTTTGTGAGAAATTTGAAATTCGTCGTCTTTTTTCCTCCGTCTCTGCAAGAGTTGTCTTTAATTTGGCCATTGCGGACTCATTTCCTGATTTTGATTGACAAGAAGATTCAAATATAACCTTTTTTCAGAAACTAAAAACAGAAAGCGTTTGAAAATCACTTTACTCCCTGCTCCCTGACGGATTTCTGTCCGCATAGTATTGGAAAAACTACTGAACGGATTTGGCTGCAATTTGAAACATGAATTCTAGGTTATAGTTCATCGACGCGCGTCAAATATGAGAACTATATCTTGTTATTTGCGCCAGGAGCGGGCGCCAATAGGCGCCGAACACGACATAACACTAAATGTAGACAATTAAGATGACTCAAATTGATAGAACCTGAACAGTTCGGTGTGAAATGTGTAATTTCTCATATAAAACTGAAACGTTTTTCTGGCGGGTGGGCTAGGCGCCAAATGGCGCCAAAACGCCAACACACGTAATTGTCAATGTACTCGTTTGAAATTTGATACAATTAATAGTGATCACATGGTAGAGTGAATTTACATGTCAGCCAGAACACAGAAACGAGAAATTGTCAACATAAATGTTTGGAGTTCAGTCATTTGGATGATGATCACATTACAACTACGTTATTATGGCGCCAGTCGCGCATGCCAACTAGCGCCAACATTCTTCTTCTTGTACCATGGATAGTTATAAGATTACAACTAGCAAAGAGAGAACAATTAGTAAAAAGTGGGGGAACTAGCAAATGTGTGAGTTGTGTTTGGTTTCACTTATATATCAGCAAAAAGGAAACAACACGGATTGCTGTGATATTATAGCAGAACCAGAAGTATCTGCAAAAATAGAACAATACCATTGTTGCATAATGGTTCACATTTCACGCATCAGATCGAAGCACACGTAAAATACTCTATCTGCTATTTCTGAAGTATTATGCGGGTTTCGTAAACTAATGTGCAACAATCGTTTTGTTCTATTTTGCAGATACTTCTGCTACAATATCACAGCAATCCGTATTGTTCCTCTTTTGCTGATATATAGGTGAAACCAAACACAACTCACACATTTGCTGGTTTCCTCACTTTTTACTAATTAAACCTGTTTTTTATGTTTCGTACATGCTATCTCCAAAACTTACTTTTTATTTTCTGAGAACTCGTTTTTATACTAATTTTTGTACTGTTCTCGAGCGAAGTTCCTGGTTCATTTACGAGAGAAAAGTTGTTCATATTATCGGCATAGCCCTCAATCAAATACAGCGAAGAAAGGTTTGTTTTGATGAGATTTTTTGAATATTTTTTACGGAAATCAAATGTTTTTCATGACTCTTACCGTATGCACTATACATCAACATTCTCCTTGCTTTGGCTTTGCAGTTGTTGTAGATTAGTGAAGCAGCATTTGGCGCGTAACTGTTTCCGAGTATCAAAATGTTGTGGCGACCAGCTTCCGTGATATTCTGAACAAACTGAAAGCGTATAAAAAACGATGTGAATGAGAGACGATTAACGTTTGAGATTGAACTGCATGGAATATAAAAAAGGAGAACAATAACTCGAGAGGGAAATGAAAAATCTAATGTCGCAATTTTCCCGGGTCAAAAACATTTTGGTTTACTACTGAAAAAGAACTTGCAGCAAACAAACATGAGATCCAAATATGAAACGTCGAAATATGACAATTTCTCAACTCTTAATTTAAACTCTTAAAGAGAAATGGTCTCGCCAACATTAATTTTCGAACTACACCTCTAACTTTTTTGTGGGTTTCAGGGCCAGGGTAAGTGATTGAGACTGAAATTGAAAGATAATGATAAATGATAAATTCTTTTTTGAAATTTTGGTTACTGTAACGTTTTATTTATTCAAACTGGCGCCATACGCAACTATGCGTCACGGTGATTATGCACGAATACATAGTTGTGGACCAGCGATAATCGTGCTATATTGCGAGAAATTTATTTCTCTGTGTCACAGTCCTTTAATCAATGGCGCGCGATTGCTGCATTGCAGCCTTTTGTTGGTTTTATTTCAATTTTTCTATCGATTGAAGCAATGATAGCGTTTATTTTGAATTTATTTTGTGAGAAAAGTATTGTACTTCTTTCTCTTAAAGCCGGTTCTTGAACCTACTTGATCATTCAGTATAATCTTTCGAGCTTGTATTTTCAGCTGAGGTCAAAAAGCAAAATGATATCTGTTTATTTATTATTTCGTTCGTACTATTACTTTATTTCGCTGTTCTCTCATTCACGTGCCACATGTTATTTGTTTCATGTAAATAATTGATTTGCCTTCAGGTTTTCGAGACGTTCGATTAGCAGTTTAACGTCGGGTCAACAGAGTAGAGGCCTCTCTTCGAAAAATACAAAAGGTGAGTGTATGTTTTACTGTGTTTTCTTTCTTCTCTTGTTGTTTGGTATATTAAACTTCATGTTCTGGCTATTTTTACGATGTGATGTGTAGCCAAAAACTCAGAAAACGGGCATCTTTTTACCATACTCGGCATAATTGGATCATTTTAAAAGCAAACATCGGAAATTTGACGTATTGAATACGAAAAATACTTATTTTGAGGTGTCGTTTTTCAATAACTGTGTTTTCGGATCAATCGTATATTCATTTTGTTCATTCCTCCGTGGGATTTCATTATTCTTTGCTGTGTGTTTATTTTCGTACGCTTGCAGACCCCAGACCCTCTAGCCTACGTCAGCAACGGAAGTCGTCGACTTCACTTCTGAGTTGCCTGATCGATGTTTATTGAAGGTTAGAGTTTTTACTATCACATTTTCGCTCTGAGATTACGGTGAACAGAATCCTTTTCATCTTTGTTTCTTATTCGAAATCTAACGGAAAGTAATGGGCCCAACCTTGCCGATTTTCTCATTGCCAGGTTGATTTTCTATGTAGTTGCTTACCCTTCATCATCAATAATAATGAAATAGCACGTACTAGTGACTATTTGAACTGAAGACAGTCGTTTTCTGTTTTAATACGCAAAATTTGGATGAGGTTAAACTGAAAAATATCCGAATTTCCCAGTTGAATATGAAAGAGCCCCGTTTCCCAAATCTTCCATGCTCTAGTAGTAGTTATCCAGCTAATTATTTTGTTTGTGCACATATTTCAATCAAAACCAGAGTTCTACAATTCATATTCAGTTCAGACCTCAATCCTTGCTTGCGGCTAAGAGTTGCGCAAGACGCTTTGAATTTTGTGAACTAATCTCTACTTTCAGGCTCTGGATCGGGTTCCTGACAGGAACTGGCAGTTTGAAAGAGGTTGGGTTGGATTACCAAACATGACCTGGCAACTGCAGCAGTAGCCAATTTTTCCGGTAATATAGGACTCTATTTTTTTCTGTTTCCATACTCCAGTAAAGTTGTCCAAATTTTTGAAGAAACTCAAAAAACGGGCTCCCCTTTTGCCTAAATACTCACTCTTTTCAATCCAAATCATAGTTTTTACGTATGTAAATCTAGAATGGCCTAACTATCATGGAGAAGTCAAACCTTACTGTGTGTACTTTTTCATTTTGCATAGGAAATGCCTAATTTTTTTTCCGAACGCAACGAGTTTCACACCAGTAAAATTGTCTAGTTAGCTGAGTACGAGTTGATATACGATGTTCGATTACATTACTAACGACCGATTATTATGATTAGTATTCCGTGAACCAAAATAATATTTGTAATGTTATTAGAGGTCTGATTTCTGCTGAAAACTAGAAATTCTTGATTTTTATAGACTTTCATAGACCAATCAATGTTTTGAGATAAAGACCAGTCGTTGAACCTTTCTTTACGTTTTGTGTGGAAATTGTTTTTAACTAACGTAATAATTATGTTTTTCCGATTTCATTTAAGAATTCATGAACAGAAGTATTGCAAAATGTTGTTAATGAACGTATTGGTCCAAGCTAGGCTAACAGGTTACACTGTGTGTCTCCAAGATTGTGATTTTAAAGATCTTGTTATATATTACAGTTTTCGTGTTTTCGTTACTTTCTGGCTAGTTGTTTCATTGCGATGTATTTGTTTGTGTTTTTGTCAACAGAACTGTGATTTGCTGAATAAAGTCGTTTCGTGAACACTACTGGTTTTGTCGAGTTTTCTCATTTCGATGTACAATGAACTTTCCGTTTTTATTATTAATATGACCGCAAACATGTTTCTTAAACATACGAACATTTTTCATCGGGTAGTATTTGCTATGTATAAGCTAGCTAAACACTCCAGCTGTTTAAATGGTGTATGCGCTAGTGGGCGCCGTTTCACTCCAAGCCTCGCGGGTTCGACACCCGGTTGAGGCAGGTTGGTAATTTATTTGTCTGTGTGCCCTCCATTAACAATGGGCGTCCAATATACTGCAGGCGCGGTCGAGAAAATCAAGCTGTTGTTTCCTGTTTTCTGTATTTTCTTTAATGTTTTGTTCTTTAATGAATCTTCCGTACCGCGCTCACTAAACTAGACCACTGATCTGAATAGCGCGCAAAAAGCATACGTATGGCGTTACACAGCTACAGCGACATCACGTGAACATATGTGCAAATATGTGTAAATGTGGAAATTTCAAGTGGTTTCAGGAAATAACGTCAAATTGAGAATTTGACCACTAAAGATATCATTCAGGGAAGTCAAACCATTATTAATAATTTATCAGCAAAAATGGTCACTATAAAGCGGTAATCGGCCTTTTATCGCAGAAATAAACAAAAGTATCATACACACATATAAAAGTGTCCATTCTCGATGTTGTAGAGAAAGTATTTGTTTCACATGCTCGGAGTCTGTTTTTCAGATTTTTGAGTGTTTTTGGTCCAAAATAATGCTCATCTTTCCCCTTATTTTATGTCATGTGAAAGTTTCAACGGAATATATCGCTTGATTCACAGAAAACGCCGAAAACAAGTTATTAACTAGAAAAGTGCTCATATAGCGGCTATTTTACTCTTCACCCCTCCGGGTTAATACTCTTAACTCCGTGTTAACTGCCATGACGAGTCTCTTTTTTTGGCTTTTTCTAATGGAGGCTTTTTCTAACGAGTATATCATTATTTTGAGTTTCAAACTTTTAGAGTTGGTAGTATAAGCAGGAGTCACTAGTTAAGTTTGGGGAAAATCCAAAAACGTCATTATAATGTAACCACAACTATACGGATTCCCTGTGGGCGATTGCTCTTACGCGAGTGTGTCATTCACTGAGTTGCCAAATAATATAGTTAATGAACACTCTACTGAGTTCTGTTTTTTTTTGTGGGAAAACACCGAAGTTTTCCATTTCGGAAAGAACATTCAAGAATCACATTCAATTATTATTGATTCGTGCACGCCTGACAATTTGCGATGAGACATGTCATGCAACTGTGGGCAAGTCTCAAAACGACGACATTCTGTCCGGTTGCCATCCGAGACTTGCCATGGCAGTTACGACAGAGGTTCAGAGTATTGCCGGGTAAATGTCCTGGAATCGCGCTATCTGAGCTCACAAAATACAATAAAAATGACATCCGCGTAAGTCCCGGAAGTATTATACAATTGGGGTGGGGTTTGATATTAATTTGGTGGGGGGTGATAGTACCACAGGAGCACGATTATTAGGTGAGAAACGATTGCATATTTCCATCAGGCTGCTTAAGAACTACTTATTTGATTGCCTCGCTCTGCCCAAAACTGTTTTGATAAAAATGTATTTTGTTCAAACAAAATAACCCAATATGAAAGAAATTAGTTCTTGAGATCGCAATTTACGAAATATAAAAATAAGGTCAGTATTTCAAGGGGAGCCTAAATTTGCACGATGCGCACAAACAAAACCCTGCACGATGCAAACCAACCATTTTGACGTCTGTTTACTTTTTGCTGAAAACGGTGAAACCGAACAGAACCCAAACACTTCCTGGTTCCCCAATTTCCACGAATTGTTCCCCTTTTGCTAGGTGTACTAGTACAACCACTCTTAGACTAGAACAGCGATAATGAATTTTGGAAAATGGTATTTAACAAACATTCTGATACCTGGACCAAGTTTCTGTTTTTTCAAATTATTTTCGGCGCTATTTGACCTCTGAATTTGGCGTGATTGGCGGAACTAGTGCAAAACGAGCTTTTTTTGCTTCGTTCATTGAAATATGAGTTTTGTGAATGAATCATTACCGTACAGAGAAAGCCTTTCCCCATTTGGCGCAACGGGCGCTAGCGTTCGGCACCAATAATCAGAAATGTTACTACGGGCCTGGATCTCTGAGGGGCGTAAAAATAGGGCGGCCCACTTTTTAGGACGTAAAGTCCACTTTTTGAGGCGAAAGTCTACTTTTCGTTACGGAGGACGTATTTTCAGGGCGGAAGCCGTATTTGTAGGGCGAAGGACGTAATTTTAGGACGTAAAGACTACTTTTGAAAAAAAAATTACCCGGAATCAACAAAAATTTCAAAATCGATGGATTTGCCTGAAAATGAGGAGTTATGGGGTTTCGACCATCGCGACCACGAATATAAATGTTGAAATTGATTTCATGCACGCGACACGACAACAATTTTTAACGACTGTGTTTTGAATGAAACTTTGTATGTGTGGTAATCAACTATGGGGATGTCAGATAACGATACGAAATTAGGTTTCATTTTACCATTTAGGAAACAAAATTTAACATTCATATTCGTGATCGCGTTGATCGAAACCCCATAATTCCTCATTTTCAGGCAAATCCATCGATTTTGAAATTTTTGTTGATTCCGGGTAATTTTTTTTTCAAAAGTAGTCTTTACGTCCTAAAATTACGTCCTTCGCCCTACAAATACGGCTACCGCCCTGAAAATACGTCCTCCGTAACGAAAAGTAGACTTTCGCCCCCAAAAAGTGGACTTTACGTCCTAAAAAGTGGGCCGCCCTATTTTTACGCCCCTCAGAGATTCAGGTCCTACGATTGGTAAAATATAACTGGTATAAACGGCCTTGGTCAATTAGCACAATTTCCGGCAATTGTTCTGTTCGGAAATCCTGTTTTCAATTTTATTGCCAATTGGCGGATAAAAAAGCTTTTTGGCGCCGAATGTCAAGCTACTGTGAGTACCCAAGCCGTATTTGTCAACTATGTTCATAGATTGAACATCTGTGGCAAATTCCGCTCTTTACCCTACTTTGCTGGCGTTGTTCTCATTTGGCGCCACTGAGCGCCAGCGTTTGACGCCAAATGTCAACCATGAGACCAAATGTCCAGAATTAGCTGGAATCCACTAATCTAACCTCTGTGCAAAATTTTGGATCATTTCACCCATGGGAACACGGCGCCCGCGCCAAGCGCCAGGCAAAACGTGACAACGCGAACCTTTCGGCGCCTACTTTAGGGTTCACGCATGTGTGTCAATTTTCAGCCAATTCTGTCCATTAGTTTTTTCAAACCTATGCGGACATCGGACGAGTGACGAGTGACGAGTGACGAGGAACGAGTGATGAGAAACGAGTGACGAGGGACAACGGAAATTTTCATAACGACACGAGAACACAACATTTTTCGAACTCGACCGATTTTCCTAATTTTTTCACACAACAGGTATTTAATAGATATCTAGCTCTTTCTTCTTTTAAATGTATGAAAAAAATAATATATTTGATGACTATTGTGGTTTTGAAGCTGAAACTGGTGCGCAATGGCCAAACCAAACACAACTCACACGCAGCGCTTCGCGCTGCGGGCTATTTTTTAGTTGCGAGCAGCGCACGTGTGGTGCCGTCTAAAGCCTCTCGAACAGTGAATATTTGGTCAAGTCGGGAAGAGGAGCACTATCACCTGGAAGGGGAGGGTTCGAATCCACCCCACAGACAATTTGTTTGTTTTCGATCGATTAACATTTTTATGAACCCAAAAGCTGCACAGATTAACACAAATACTTTTCTATTATCTGAATTATACATTAAAGCTATAAAAAACCAGAGCAACAGCACACTGCACACACTTCAAGCGACGACAAGTAGTTGCCAAAGCGGCTAAGGGCAATTTTTCAAGGCCGTAAAATGGCACAATGTTGACCGATTAGTTCAAAATTTCAGATTTACAAATAACAAATTTCAGACGAATCGGTTGAATTTGTCGGTTTTGCGGCAGCCGTGCGGCCGCTGTCGATAGACGTTTTTGCGAGACGATTTTCACAATAACTGTCAATCACTAGTCGCACACTGAATATTGATTTTTACAACGATAGAATCTT
Organism: Litoditis marina; assembly: GCA_964036275.1. Classification (NCBI taxonomy): domain Eukaryota; kingdom Metazoa; phylum Nematoda; class Chromadorea; order Rhabditida; family Rhabditidae; genus Litoditis; species Litoditis marina. Next base: position 20,255,093 of record OZ038433.1, read on the forward strand.
TCCTCCGCTATCTCTCTCTATCAAAATCTCAAAAATTGGTTCAGGAGTTTTTCAAAAATGACATAAAAGCACTTTTGAAAGTCCGCAATGTTGTGATCAAAAACCAATCTGCGCAGCGCTTCGCGCTGCGCGCGATTACAAAAACAACCTCATTTGAGTAGAAGAAGAAGAATGACATACCTTAAATTCACACCAGTTGAAAGGTCCTTCTGAGTCACTGTATTTGCATGTGTCCAATTTCAAACTAATGGAATCGCTTCTCATGGCTGCATCGTTCTCGGCAATTATTTCATCTTAAAAGTAAATGGTATGTACCTAAAATAATAGTATCAAACTACCGATTCGAGATTTTTTGTTTTATAACAAATCAAGAACACAACAACACTAAATGCCAGAGAACTGGCAATCAAAAAATTCAAGCCATAAATTACATTTGAAGGGAATGGTTTTTTTGATTGAGCTTTTCCTGTTGATCTACGAGACTTAATTTGCAGTTTGATCAGAATAAAGTATTTGCAAAGCGAAATTCTGGTTTTTGCAACTTACCTACTGTCATATTCGTGGGATTGTTGTGGTCTGCGTTTCTTGCAGTCAGATAAATAAATCGTCGCTTTTCAAAATCCGATATAAGCAGAAAACTAATACATAGAACGTAAAGAACAAAAATAAGATTATAAATGGCTTGTTTTCCCGCACTCAAATAAGCCTTCTCGTAGAATTCCGTCAAGAGCATCGCTAGCCCAAATGAACAGAAGAGACCGATAAACAGCACTAAATGTTTGTATTGGAAGTGGTCATTCAGAAAAATCGAACAACACAACTTATATATGTGTATGAAACGAGCGTGAAACGAAAAACAAGAATAGTTGATTGATGTGCTCAGTAAGAGACGTACTCAGAACCGTTTCGACCCCGATTCAAGCCGGTTTCGGGTTTTCTCAGATGGTTGGGTTATCATTAATTGAACCCCTCTAAGAAAATAAAAACGGGACGAGAAGAGTTACTAACCGTCTTCTAACGGAGAATTGATAAAAATGAACATTGCTCTTACTTCAGTGCACATTTCAAGCTCGAAAGCTGGTATACGTGTTTCCACCCTATCATGTTAAATGGTGAAAGACATAATATATTTTGTTCAAATAAAATAACCCAATATGAAAGAAATTAGTTCTAGAGATCGCAATTTACGAAATATAAAAATAAGGTCAGTATTTCAAAGGGAGCCTAAATTTGCGCGATGCGCACAAACCACGACAAACAGTTTTTTTTTCAAACAGATACGAACAGTTGTGCATACGGGTTAGAGCAATGTTTGCCTATAAAGTACATATTTGATGAACAAAACCCTGCAATAACTGCAACTAGTGAAAATATATACCACTTCTGGCTACCTGAGAAACTCATATCACTCTGTGTGTATTGTATTTTAAAGTATGTATAGATTGGCCAGTGCACAAGATAAAGTGAATAAGATATATCTCCAAAATAGACAAAGAGTCGGTTAGACAAAATTATTGATTGAAAGTTTGTTCCCCCAACTATGACGAGACCCGTGGTCGTTGTGCCAACAATTCTGAAACAACTATCAACTACCAGTTTCTGATTTGAATGTTTTCAAAATGGCTACACTTTCTGAGCGTCACATCTGGCTCAAAAGGTTTGTTCAGGAGCAGCTGACATGTTCTATAGTTATCACCATCTCCATCAGAAACTTGGTTTTTGCCAGGCTGTGTTTCACCTTGTTGGAGCTCTTAAACTAACAAAAAAGTTCTGTCAGCGACTTATTGATCTCACAACAACACGTAAGCGAGAAATCTTTTGAAAAGATGATATTTCCTCTAAGAAATAGGCAACCGAAATACACGGCATCATGCCAATGAGTTGCACTACGAGTGAAGCAAACTGTCCTACGGCAATTGTTCAGTGAATCTCTCATGTATCTGGATGCAAACCTGTTTTTAGAGCCGATCTCCATTTTCCCCTACGAGTTTTCAAAAACAATATAACATGAAAAAATCAACGTACCGAAGTAACCAAGGAATCACTTTTCCGGGAGTCAGAGCCAAAACTACTAAAACACCAAACAAACACGTCACCGTCGCACGCCAACATTGTGTATGTTCCTCCTGCCTGGTTTCTGCAAACACCAGGGTTTTTTAAGTAAATATTCTTACAGAGGCAGTTGATCAAAAAATATTCAATTTATTGTTCATCAACGGATTTTTGCAGAACTAACATGACCAACGGCTAAGAAAGAACACCAATAGTGAAAGAGAATAGGTTTTTTGATGCAAAATGAGCAGTGAAGTGAAATTTTTTCATCTTCCGACGAAAATGATCGTTATTTTTACTGTTCCAATGTGTCAGTAGGTCAAACGTTTCCAGCCGACTCCATACAGCAACTGACTACAATGCACAACATCCAGTTTACCTCGCAACACTTGATCAGTTGAGCGTTTGTATTGTGCTCCACAGGTTTCTGTACACTCAGTTTGGATATTTGTCACAAGAAATGAGTATATACCTGAAATACAAAACAATGAGATTATACAGCAGTGGCCGTATTTTGTAAGCCCAAGTAGCCATGTAAGTTACATGAACAAATTTTGGATGAGAAATTATTAGCTTTTGCTATAGTCTGTTTCACCAATCGATGTACTCCTACAGTAATCCGTCAATTATTCAAGGGGGTGTTTTCTAATGAAAAAATCATTACTTTTGTTTCAAATTTTCAGAGTTAGTAGTAGTAAACATGCAGAAGACACTATCAACATTTTGAGGCGTTCTGAATACGCTAACATAGTAAACTTTGACCTGGAAGTGTTAGCAGATTATTGTAGAGGGTTATAAGTGGGTGGAACAAACTATACTCTTGGTTCAACATTTCTTTGCACATTTCTGAAGAACTAAATGGTACCATCGAGAAACAAACAAAATACATAAGGACTATCAAAGGCTAAGCCAGATATTGGCTATTAAAAATTTGCTCATGTAACTTACATGGCTACTTGAGCTTACAAAATACGGGCACAGGACTATACCTATGTAAATTAGTATAAAAAACGAGTGTAAAGAAAGTAAATATTAGTTTTGGATAAATATGTACAAGAAATAAAAAAGAAGTCCAATAAAAATATTTTGAGGAAAACTCTAATCTCGCTCGGTTCAGAATTTCAAAAAAAGGATACCTAGTTTTTGGTTGTCGGAAAAAAACTTCTGACTGCGACTCACAATAATCTAGCTTATACTCCGTTGTTTTCAAGAGAAGCGAGATTAGCATTTTTCTCAAATTATTTTTATTGGACTTCTTTTATATTTCTTGTACATATTTATCCAAAACTAATCTTTACTTTCTTTACACTCGTTTTTTATACTAATTGAACTCTTTTTCTATGGTTACGAAGTAACGGTCATTTTTGATAAAAAATAATATTTTTGAACAATAAGCTAAACAAGGAAAGTTATGTTTTTCTATTGGAGTTTTAAACCGTGCCGTAGTGCAGAACGTTTGGTGTAGTTGTAAGCTCGTTCAAGTGATAGCAAATTCTCCACTCTAGACTCCAGGCAGGAATCGAACCTTCGTTCGCCGTGCGTGAATAGAGCGTTTATCCAATCCGCCAATGAGACATGTGAATAGGAGTGAAAACCAAGCTGTACCCGCCTGTCATGAGTTTGTCATTGGAAAACGTCTTCCTACTCTGAACTCCCTGGGACTGGGACGTCGTAGCAGTCACGCAAAAAAACCCGCATTTTAGCTTGGTAGCAGACGACGTACGGGTCAAATTACTCAACGTAGCAGACGTCGTTGCACTCGCAATGATAGCTGGATTGCCACTCGTGAAGTATTCAGCGGTCCGGCAAGAATTAGATACGTACGTGCTAGAGGTGCCACTCTGCGCAACTCAGCCAATTTAGTTCATTCGAGCTAGGTGAAAAGCCGCTCTGACACACGAAAGAAGTGCTCACTTCGATTAGGTGTTAAAGAAAAAACATGCTTTTGCATATTCATTCGAAAAAAATGTATTTTTTTCAAAAAGAATTAGCATTGAAAGTTGAGCAATAATCTCATCTTTTCTCAATAATTCGGAGTGAATCAGTAACTCTGAACTCCCTGGGACTGGGACGTCGTAGCAGTCGACCGTCTGGGACGCGATGTTTACGCGTCCCAGACGGTTTGACTGCTACGGTCCCGGACGTTAGTCAGGATCAGCCGGGCCAGCGCGGCCCTAGACCATTCCGAAATTTAATTGATTAATAATATTACTGATTCACTCCGAAACAACCGCATTCATTTGGTAGTATATTTTCTATTCATGTTTCATTCATGTTTATATACATTAATCCTGCTATTCATAACGCGAAAAATTCTACGCAAAATTGTGGACGATAGTAAGATTTAAGTTGCTATACTAGTATTAATGTATATAACCATAAGCACTCAAAAGCAAATTATTGAGAAAAGATGAGATTATTGCTCAACTTTCAATGCTAATTCTTTTTGAAAAAATACACTTTTTTCAAATGAATATGCACAAGCATGTTTTCTCTTTAACACCTAATCGAAGTGAGCACTTCTTTCGTGTGTCAGAGCGGCTTTTAACCTAGCTCGAATGAATAAAATTGGCTGAGTTGCGCAGAGTGGCACCTCTAGCACGTACGTATCTAATTCTGGCCGGACCGCTGATTACTTCACGAGTGGCGATCCAGGTATCATTGCGAGTGCAACGACGTCTGCTACGTTGAGTAATTTGACCCGTACGTCGTCTGCTACCAAGCTAAAATGCGGGTTTTTTTTGCGTGACTGCTACGACGTCCCAGTCCCAGGGAGTTCAGAGAATATTGTTAATCAATTAAATTTCGGAATGGTCTGGGGCCGCGCTGGCCCGGCTGATCCTGACTAACCGTCTGGGACCGTAGCAGTCAAACCGTCTGGGACGCGTAAACATCGCGTCCCGGACGGTCGACTGCTACGACGTCCCAGTCCCAGGGAGTTCAGAGTACTACACGTTAAACTGTTCTTTCATTTTTATTTTCACGAAACCGGTCTATCCATGATTTTTTGCGAGACCATTTCTGGCTCTCTCACACGTAATATTCAAATTTCAGACATACCTGGAAAATACGTATACCTCAACTTTTTTAGAGCTTTTCAAAAATGTAAGTATTTTTTGAATAAGTTAATTTTGTGCGAAACTATGCCGAGATTTGAGGAGGCGGACACTTTTGTCGCCGGCGCCGGCGCCGCCGCCCCGCACGGAAGCCATTTTTGCGAGACGTTGGGCCCTCTAACTCCCCTCAATAAATTCTACTTGGAACGTGAACTTAGTATCTTGTAGACGTGTTGCCCTTCAGTGATTCATGCAAAAATCTAAGAAAATGGTCGACGTACTTTGAAGAAAACTGTAATAATTTGTTTTGTAATGTCTGCAGACCTTTGAACAAAAACTAATCTGCGCAGCGCTCCGCGCTGCGCACGATGTCGTGTTATTGCAGCCAGTGCTTCAAACTGGGCTTCCTATAAATTTATCATGATGGCTTGCAGTTTTTAATGCCGTAAATTTTAAACGGGAGTTGTTCTACCGATCAAGGTTGAACCTGAGAACCTGGCACGATTCACTATGCTGCACAATAATCGAATGATTTTCTATGTTTTCAGAAGGTTCATCCACAGTAAACAGTCAGTGATATTGTAAACAGTCCCTCCCTTTGAGATAATCGCGGAGCTGCATTATCGAGTACGTTCATGTTAGTATGTTTTGAATAGATAGTACACTCTGGATAGCGTACTATTATGCTAAAAAGAGAGACAAAAACTGTGTTACCTATTGAAAACTGCCAGAGGCGGGAAAATACACTGTTGAATGCCGTGTACTCTTCAGTGGTCAACTGATACGTTGCTGATACGGTGACTGAAATGCGTATAACAACTAGTTAAACTTACTCGAAACTCTAAATGAACATTCAAATTGACGACATGATTTTTATCATTGCATGGAAATGGAAAAACATCTATTTGTGAAATTAAATTTATTTGAGGAATTTTTTTCAACGTGAATAGATGTGTATGTAGAGAGTAGTAAATTTGTTTTCATCTTCGTAGACATTTTCCTGTCAACAGGACTCAAATGCTACCAAGAAATAGAATGAAAGGAAACTAACTCAGGGCAGCCAGTATGCAGGAGCGATAATATGTTGAAACCATCAAAAATGTATAAAAAATGATAGGAACCATTAAGTAGAACTGTATTTCTACAGCCAGAGACCAAGTATGCGTGAAAGCGTTTTCTGCCACTTCTAACTAAATAAAACATGAACAAATGAGAGCCCTTGTTTGATATAATGATATTTTTTTCAGTCTTGGCGTTTCACCTTTTGAACCAATACTGTAAATTGCTGTTTCGTGAAACAAGCCTTGATTAAACTTACTAGTCTTCCGTAAGCCATTTCTGGGTTGTCGTCTTGGAGATTGGCAATGAAAAACAGGGATTTCCAAGCAGAACTGACGTTTGCGTCAAAGTTCGACACCGGCAGACAAAAACGCAGGAAAAACAGAATGCACAGAATAACAAGGGCATAAAGCGGAATAATTCGCTTAATCCTTCGATAGTAAAACATCATTATCGTTTCAAAATTTATGTTTCTCTCTCGAATTAGAACCATTGTTATTAAATAGCCGGACAGAACAAAAAATCTGAAAAATACAGAAATAATTTAATCGTACAGCTAATTTGACAAACTTCGACATATCGTTACGTTGGTAAATTACAAGCTGTAAAAGTTTCTCACTAACACATCCTATCATAAGGAAATAAAAGTATCATCAGAACACAAGTCGATAGAAAACTTGACCGTATAAGGTAGGGGAGTAGAATTAGTGAAACTCGGTGTTATCCTTAATTTTGAACAAAATCAGAAATTGAGAACTCACTGATCAACTCCTATATATCCATTTGGAAACTGTTTCGGGAAAAAGTGAAACAATAATACAAAAATAATTGCAAATCCACGAATTCCTTGTAAGTCACTGCGTTTCCGCGCAGACATCATATTTTGGTTGCGCGAACAGTTTCAACAAAAAATTGAGAAAAAAACAACCTAAATTATATTTAACTAAATGTGGTACAACAAAACAAAGACTGAACTGTCACATAATTGTAACAACGAACAATGAAATATTGAAATGTTACAACAAATATTCTATTCTATCTATTTTGAGTGACTGGCAAAAAACACTCTGAGCAAACTGAATGTCAATGAAAACATGTTCTAGGTACACATTCAGTTTTTCGGAAGCATGATATAAATCTAGTGTCTAAACGAGCGTTTGACACAGTTTTGAAAAACTGTGATTCACTGCTTCCAGGTATGAAGTGCGCAAGTTATAGAAAGAAGGGAGCTAAAAAATTGTTTAAGGCAAAACAGTTGAAAATTGATAAAATTTAGTGATTTACAAAAAAATTACAGTTTTATTAAGGGGAAGTAATGCATTACTGTTGTGGGTAGAAATTAGCATAGCGCTTATAATAATAATTATATATTAGCTATTATAAATCATAGATTATAGATAATTATTAAACATTAATATGAAAACAAAAAAGAGAGGGGTGAGAGAAAAAGAGTAAGCTGTAAGCTGTTGCCAGCCTAAACTCATCAAGAAGGTGGGCGGGGGGGGGGGGGCGGCTTTAGCCCGCGGCACCTTCTTTGTAATAGTATAAATGGGAGGGAAATCAGCAACGATTCGAAATGCATCAAATTAAAATACTTGATTTCTGTCCAAATCAACATCTACCAGGAATTGTTGGGATTGTGCTCTCCAGTTTCGCACGCGTTCGCCTGTGCTTCTCGCCGGTAAGGATTGGAGATAACAATGCTTCTTCCTGGAACTAAGCCTGCAATTGAAAACTAAGCCTGCAAAGAAAATAGGTTTTATGATTGTTCGCATTTTTTTGAGTTAGAGAAAGTTTTCCCTTTATAATCTAAAAATTATGAAACATACAGAAAATCAACACACATAAACACATTAATGTGGTACAATTCGCCATTGAGACACGTGCATGAACATTTTCACGACGCAACCCTACTTGTTTTGATCTATTTTCAACCGATTCAATGTCTACAATCAGTATTTCAATTGCGGTAGGTGATTGGATGTTTAAAATTAGGTTTTTTGTTGTCAAACTTTTCTGTTCAAAATCTGGCAAAATGCCCAGTGGGCGCCCTGTACACTATAATCGAAGCGGTGTCCGTACTGAGAAATCGAAGAAACAAATGGTTACATTGGGTACATTTACATTGGTACATTTAAAGACAAAATGCAATGCAAACATTTTATATTTTTAAATCTTAATTACGTTATAATGAGAAAAAACGAATGTTCTGACGAACGTGATTCGCTAATCGCACAGTTGTATCACATTAACATACAACTGTGCACGTGCAATCGTCTAGGTGCCAACTGGGACAAAACGTGACAGAAAGAAGACTACCGAGCTCATTTATCATTATGTTCCACTCGTGTATTGTTGTTTTCTCTGAGGTCTCCTTCTGAGGCCTTCTGATTATCTGTCAGTATACCTTCCGTATATGAACTAATTCCTCACACCGTGTTATGTTACTAATCGATCCTACAATTACACGAGTCCTTGTTCATTACAGTTATCCTAGAACTATCATGAAGAAGGGTAATACGAGTTCTATTCCTAAATAGATTAGTAACCGCGTGGCAGTAGTTTCCGAACATGGTGCATCGACCGAGCCAGTACACACTCTATGGTTTGAAAAATTATGGTGTTAAATCAGTTGAATCAGTTGGAGCCAGACTTATCCGAATCGATCGTTTAGTTGAACAAAAAAATAGCAGTGCACCGCGGGATGCAACGCACTGTAAGTTCATGAAAATGCAGGAATTGGCAACCTGGTGATTGTACTAGCTAGATGTACTGTGTGTGTTCGTATATTTCGGCTTGTTTTTATCTGAAATGTGGTAACTCAAGTGTTAACATTCAACTTATCTTTTAAACGGACTCTCATAATTTTATCAGGTCATACATTTGACACCTTGCGGACAGAAATTCACGAAACCTGTTATAAATGCAGCTTGTACGCTACTGTAGACCATTATATTTATCGTAACTCGTTAGTATCTTTTCAAATCAAACTACCAATTTGTTGTAAACAGTGGAATGAAAATGTTTTATTGAGATTTTTAATCACGGGTTTGTGAAATTATGTAGCCGCGAATAGGAGAACAGGCAATCGGCATAAAGGTCAGCCCAGAACCGACATCAATAAGCCCATGCTCTGCAAACTTGTTAGCAGTGGATCTAAAACCAGACCAAAGGCACAGCAGCCGAGGTTTGTTAGTCAAAAACGCAGCGTGAATTTTTGTCTGGTCTCATCCACCGTCAAACATTTGCAGATTATCAAACCGACCAAAAAAAATGTTTTGATGAACGTGATATAGGACGCTGCAAACTAAAAATTTGGCGAGATTCACAAAATCAAGCAAAACTACGGATATCTGGTCCGTTTTTCGTTTGCAATTTCAAACCATGTAATTCTACACAGTATGGGGCACAAGTCTTCAACGACAGGAGTTATAGCCAGATGAAACAAGTATTTATTTATATAACCGGGAATCAGACATAACAGAGATAAATTTGAAAATGTCCAAATTCGGATCATCCAGAAATTGTCTGTAGTCTATAGAGAAATGAGGCGCCACTAAAGGGAACAGGGGTTATTGAACAGGACAGGACTTCCTCATCACCGATCAAGTATCAGTATACGGCTATTTCTTCCTTTACAGGACTTCCTCATCACCGATCAAGTATCAGTATACGGCTATTTCTGGATGATTCAGAAATGAGCCGTTTGCCAGAATTTCAACGAAAATTGAATTATACCATCTTGGAACACAAAATTCAGAACAAGATAAATTAAACTTGGACCTTTCAGCTAAAACATATTTAGCTTGGATTTTTCAGCTGAATCCGATGTTATCTGGGTCATTTTTCTTTGCCAGTAAAGGTTACTCATATCTCAGTTACCTAAATTCACGCCAACTATCACCTCTATGAGAAATTTACAATTAGTAAGCATACGGAGAGAGCATAATTGTGTTTTATTACACTATGCATGTTGAAAATGATGAATTCAATTACTTACTTAATTTCAATTAGAATTTAGTATATAAGTTAATCTTAGTTAGTATACAAGTTTAGTTTAGGTTCTAATAAAGTATAAACTATCTAATCCTTAACTACGATTAGTTCAAACTCTTCACGTTTCGAGTTTTTAATAGTATATTATACAAAATTTATTATGTATAATATTTATTATGTAAACTGCGAGATAACTATCATGATGCTTATGCTTCGCGGAAGCTCAAATTTATCATTTTAAATTAAAAAGATGACTAAAATAAATTAGCCGACTTTTTGTGAATAAATTGTTCCTGCAGCGAAAGCCCTGACGCGCGCGGTTAGCGAAAGTCGCTGAAGTGACCAACTAGTTCACACCCGAAAATCATCAATATGTTGAGTGATCGTAGAAGAAACGGAAGCGCAGCATTATTTTTCGCTACGAGTAACCTCAAAGGGAGGTTTGATATAGATATCGAGTAGCCCCATCAACAGGAACCATTGTCCTTCAATAGGAACAACAGATATACTGTTAATAATATAGTATACGCTTAGCTAGGGACATGGTTTCTTTATAAGCTGAGAATTGTTTCTATCCAACACACTCGGTGTTGACGATTATTGTGCATGCCGTTTAGACTGTCAATAGTATTCGTTGTATTTTATTCGATGATGACAATTATATCGATTTAATAGCGCAGTTGCTTGTCCTAATCCTTGTAAAGTGTTCGATATATTGCTGTCTGTTATTTAATAATATATTTAATATGTTATTTTAAGTACTATAAATCAACCATAACTATCTTTTGTTCGCGTATAGTTGCATCGTGGTCTATTTGCCACTCAACTATATATATAATTCACATTTGATTCTTAATTCTTAGGATTTCTACCCTTTACAATACAAGTATACTAAACCAATACAAGCAGAGTCGCGTGATTCGCGGGTTAAACTTGACAGCTATTCTTGCCAGTGAAAGCACTGCTTTGAACAGTGATATAGGAATGTTTAGTGAAACTGAGGCAAGCAGTACAGTGTCACAACTGTCTAGCGTAAAATTACCACTGTTATTCCTAGGGAAAACACACAGTCACATCCTGGTTTGTAGCAAACATGACAAGAATGTGATGAATACGAGGCCCGATCAGATACGTGCAACCATTACATGAACTGGTAACTGTACAGGTAATTTAAGGTAATTTAACATTACATTCAACTTATGTGGGATAAGTCGAAAAGACCATTTTGACCACAGATCAACCAAGAATCTCATATTTGTACGTATAGGCACAGAGTGAGGGCTCAGCCACTAGGCACACTGCTTTGTCGGCAGCCAACTGCATCTAATCGTAAGTTTCTTGAAAAAGAGTCAAAGATCTTTAATAATAAGACACAATAGCCAGGCGAACCACTGTTCTTAGGCGAAATGTCACATGTTACTGTGCGTGCTCACAGGAAATAATAATAACATATCAAAAAAGAATATCAGTTAGAATATCAGTCATCTTCTGCTCCAATGTCAGGCTAGAACTCAAACATAAAGGTTTTCCTTGCAGGTTCCCCCGTCGACAAACCATCCTGGAATACCCATAGATAAATTATCGTTTTCCTTGCGTTCAATACGCGCCAGCGGAAATGGGCGGGAAAGGGTGGGCTATGATAGTTATCCCGCAGTTTACATAATAAATATTATACATCAATAAATCTTGTATAATATACTATTATATCAACTGCTCGATAACTTTCATGGTGCTTGTTCAAATCACTCTGAACGCAAGCCACAATTCAGGAGGAGACAACCATCACCACTGAATATAGTATTATCTTTCTCCTCTGAGGTTAACATATCAGATGTGAAATGAAGAGAGTATGAAGAAAAATTTCATTTGTAGCCCCACAAGACCAGTGCCAAGAGTACTTTGCCTATTTTGTCAGACCATCCTAACAATCCCTTCTTCAAATCCTAAACTAAACCGTTTAGAACTAAGAATTTGATAGTTGCTTCAGCAAGTCATTTTTTTATAGAAATGACCATCGAATTCAACTATTCTATCAAGACGTTCCCTTTAACGTTGGGGGACCCGGACAACCATGAAAAACAGCAAAGATCACTTTTTGTAAATGTCACATACTTTACTCAAAATAGTCCGGGCTTTCGACCGTTAAAAGTGCAAACACGTTAGCTTTAGCTATGTATGTGAGAGAGCCAAAGTTTGCTGAAAGGGACAGGGTTGGGCGATTTTTTGTGTCTTGTTAAGGTCAACGAGACTGTGAGTAACATTATAGAATTTGGTCTCCCTGCCAATTTACTGCGACTAGTTTCAACTAGACTACGGCTCCTGAAGCCTACGCGGTTGGCGTAGCTTCAGCACATGGAGAGAAAATTCGCAACACTATTATGGAGAATGGTCATTTCATATATACTGTCCGATTTTTGATAACATCGAAATTGAACCGGAGCTCTATCGCACTTTTCGGAATCATTGAATGTCAATTGGCATAACCCAGAACAGTATTTACTCACCCGTATGAGAATTGTTGTCCACCGGCAAACAATCTTGTTGCCGTATACCACCATCTTGTGATGATCTGCCAGCCATTGAACATGTACGGGAACATCTGCAATGATGAAGTTCATGCCAAGTATTCGCTGATCCTTGTACGAATTTGTCACAATAACTTTCGTAAACACCACGTTTGACTAGATCACTTATGTTGTCACAGAACGAATAACAGCCTTTTTTCAGTGCCACATGATCATACCTCAGTTACGGACTATTGTTCAAATGATACCCGCATCTTCAATTGAAATACGTCGTATGTCGTGTTTCCCATGGAAAACTAACAAATTTTTGGCAGAAAATTTAGCATCTTGCCCGAATCGATGGAGACCTAATGTCTGAATCATAATCGCATGAACACAGTTACAAACTAACCAAAAAGCGAATAGTCCAGTTCGTGTACACGACATCCGGTAGCTATTTGCTGTGCCGATGGTCCAGTTGGCAGCGGGCCAGCGGGTGGTAGCCACTTCTGCAACAAATGACTTGAAAGTGGACCCTCGCCAACCCAATCAAACTTATTGTAACTACGCTACAGCAGTCTGACTAAATAGGGTACGACCTTTTGAAGTATCCAAGTAATGGACCCACACGAGTTAATATTCTAGGCTTGCAAGCCTGAATCGACCCTTCATATTTTTTGTAACCATAGAGATTACATAGCTGTTCCGGTAGAAGCCTGAGAAAAACTCTTAGTTTCGACAACGCGCTGCGAGTGAGAAGACCCGTTTTCTAACACTTATTTGCTCGCAACCGATAGAAAGTGCCGAATGAACTTAGTTCAGCGCTTACTCCAATAAGGTGTGACTGTCTCATAAAAGCGGTCCCTAGATTCGTAAAAATGCACAATTTTCCAGCGAAATTATGCAAATTTACCGACTTTGGCAAAAAGGGAACCCATTTTTAGAATTTTTCTAGCTATCCGGATAACATTGCTGGAGTATGGTTCCGAGATCTCACCAAACATGTATGAATACCTATTTCTCGGTATAGCTGGCTCAGGACAGGCAAACAGGGAACTGCTATATACATGATATCGATAGTAAGAAACAACTCACGTTTCTCAGAGTCGCCCGATTTTCTTAGAGAAATGACCGCTTTGTGAAGAGAATGGTCTGTTTCAATCCCCGCCCAGCGAGATGAACACCTGCAAATATTTGAGCATCTTAGTGACTTGAAACTGCTAGCACCAATATGACATGAGTGTTTTATTTAATAACACTACAACTTCTAGTGTTCGGAGCAAAGTCGCGACGTTCAGCTCTTAGGCTTATTAATTTTCCTACAGAGTGAAGGAATTAGGGATTATCAATCCCTTAGAATGTAGCATACACTTCTGTCACCTAACAATGCAGTTTTCAACAAAGTGAAATTGTTTTTCTGTTCAGTATTGTTAGATAGTTGGGTGAACAAGGGTTAAATGACATCTCAACCAAATACCCCATAACAATTCGGTCCGGAACTCAAGAAGGAATTCAATAATTTCCTCTATAGAAACCATTACGACTCGGATTTACGCGGTTATCGTGTTGATGTTTTTCGCAACAGCCACTTCAAGCCGATAAGGATGCATTGGAAAAACTGTTGAAAAGAAATTAAATATCCAATTTCCAAATAAGGAATATTCTTTCATTAGGGGACCCGAATTTAATTAATCCGTTTCACGACCTAAACGCAGACTGGTAAATGCGCACGATGTTAGGTTCGCCTTAACCGTCCAATTAACTGCCCAGTTTAGAGAAGGTAATATATTAAACACTAATCAATCAAAGGTGGTCCCGACTATATTTCCTCACCTGGTGAAGCTGGTCTGACTTCTTGGCTGACGTGCACCGTCTCAATTGACCACACGTCTGGGCTACAAACGTCCTGCGTCCCCTTTGAATCGGAACCGCCATTCCTGTGACCTGTAACCAAAGGCATTAATTAACAGTATTTCGAATACATAATTAAAATTTATCAGTTGAGGAAATGTGACATATGAATTGTTGTGTATTTTGCCCGTTATTGCTTACTCGTAAGTGTGGTTGCTAATCACACTTGTACTCACTTCCAGTCTCCCTATTATCTTGTAGAACTATCTCTAGTAATAAGATATTCATTCTATAGATAACAATAAGAAATATATTCACTTGCACTGTTGTCACAATAACTTGCTATACGAACTCTTGCTCTATACAGAGACGAACTAAGACTCACTAGTACTGCGTACTTAGACTCACTAGAACTCACAGCTCACACGAACTGGGTTCGAACTGACTAAGAACTAGAGCGCACGCCTTTTATAGACAAGTGGGCGTGGCTCGACTATTCTAGAACACGTGAGAAATAGTATACAATAGGCAGAGACTTAGACACGATAGGGTGAGGGAGTGTGCGGGCGCAAGAGAACCAGACCACGAGAGCCAGACGCACGAAAGTTATAGACGTAGAGGACATTGCGCGAGGCGCAGACATGACGTAATACTCACGTAGATGATTAGCATAATCAACTACACAACACCTCCCCTTTTTACTAAAAGAACGGGGCAAAGATAACAAAAGTTATAGGTTACGAAGAGAGAAACGTAGACTACCAGAACTATAGGGGGTGTCAAATGTATACCTGGCGGTACACAGCGTAAATTTTGAACAGCAAATTTTATGCTTCGGGCGGGGATCGAACCATCGAACCCGCGACTGATCAGCTCAAAAGCAAAGATTCTATCCACTAGGCCATTCGACCAACGTTTGAAAACCGTAATCGCGCTGATACATGAACGCAATGGAAAGAGCTTGTGAACTTTCCGAGCATCTCTTTCAGTTCTTCTCTCTTCGTTTGACAAAAAACTAGTACCTCCTTTTTTTTGGTTTAACGTACCTTTGAAATTCACATTATATTCTATAGTCCATTCATAAAAATATATTTATTACAAAATAATCAGAAAAGCAAAACATATATTATCATGTTATCAACTTGGTCTCTTGGCGGATCGTCCTTCCCGAAATGCGAACACCTGAAAAAATATATATGAAAAACTCATTACAATTTCTTCTGGGTGTTTTTCTTCTGGAATCATGTATGTGGGATCAACAGAAAACACTAGTTAGAACCATGATCACATGTTCATAGTCAATACGCACTCGTCTTTCCATTCTCAAACCATTTTTTCTCACAAAAGACAAGACATCAATGACGGGACCGCTTTGTGTTCTACAGAAACTATCTGAGAGGGCACCGAAGACTGATCCACTAATGAAAAAAAATAGGATGTAAGTGAGTAAACCTAAGCTGCCAACTTCCAATGATACACCGCCAAGGCCTCTTATTAGATGGGGGGTTGCAATTAATTTCAGCGAAAAGTGGGGGTCGCGAGTTGAAAACCAGCTAATTTCATACAAAATCGATCAATTTCAAACCGAAAAATGATGAAATTCACTGTTTTGAACTATTTTGGATTTGTCAAGAATCATAAAATTGAAGGCCCTACATGAGCGTCCACATGCTGATCCCGTTTACATGTTGTATTGTCTACTTTCACGTCCATAATCAGCCCTGTTAACCTTTTGTTTTCTTGTTTCTATAAATGTTTAAAAGAATGAAAATGTTTAAAGGTTTTTCAAAACCAAACCAACCAGTGCCATATATTCTTTCTCGGGGTCATTTTCTCGTAGGTTGGTCGTCAGAGTTAACGCCGACCACGCAGATTTCACGTTTTGATCGAAACTAACTTCGTCAAATACTCCCAATAAGGCTAGTAAAACTACGAGAATGGCCAGTGCGTAGAGAGGAATAATTCGCTTTATTCGTCGATAGTAAAATGATCTCATCGACTCGAAATCTATGGCAGATGATTTGTTCAACATCATTGCCATCAAATAACCGGAGAGAGCAAAGAACCTGCAAAAACATCACTTTACCTTTTTTCTCTCTCCCTCCCGCATCGCTCTCTCTCCTCAGTATTTCTCCATATCGGTCCCTATTTCTTTCACTCTCTAACTGTTGTATTGTGTTGCTTGCCTTGTAGACCTAAAAGTTTGGATAATTCTTCCCAAACTTTCAACGAAAAATTATTTTCACCACATCATACCGCTTGATAGTTCAAGAGAACTTACTGATCTACTCCAATATAACCATTTGGGAACTGGTTCGAAAAAAAGTGGAATAAAAGAACCGCGATAATAGCAAACCCGCGAATTCCCTGCAGGTCCTGGCGTTTCGCTTTTGACATCTCACACTGAATTTGTGTTATATTACAGTGTTGCAGATGGTTTCTTCCACCCATTAATGAACTTCTACAGTAATATGAACAAATTTCCAGGTAAAAGTTTGGTATGCTGGCATCATTTTTTTTCCAAATTTTGATAGGGTTTTCTGTACATTTACCTCTATAAACCAACACATTCGCTTCTATAAACTATTGTGAAAACAAAATAATAAATTATTTCATAAAAAAAAAACCTTCTGAATATTTTTTCGAAATACTGTAGAAGTACATTGAGTTGGAAAACAGAGTATGGCCTTTCAAATAGAAAGAAAGTGAAGGAAGTAACATGATTGACAGTGAAGAATGAAAACAGCAAGTTACTACAATGAATATAACTAATGTGATAAATAAGAAAGACATGGAGATATTTGGTAATATCAAACATAAGAGGTTGAGATGAAGCAACATGAAAAAAATTAAGAAAGAAAGAAAGACGCATTTTCTATTCACTAAAAATTTGTGAAGCATGAAAATCAGGATTTTTACTACGATGAATGTTCACCATGAGGAATCAACTGTACCAGAACTACGCAAGAAGACGTTTTGATGATGATGTGGCATGTATGACCGCCTCGAAACGACGGAAAGTAAAACAATACACGTGTAAATATGTATAAATGTCCGTGACGGAATTTTCACCGTTTACATAGAAAATTGGCTACTACCGATGATTCAGTAAACTAGTAGTAAAAATTATCATCGATAGCTTAGTGATAGTTTAGTCGTAATTTGCTAGCAATCTAACAAGTAAATAGTGATAATTTATTGAATTGTTACGAAAAAGTTAGTTAACTACCACTATCATAATGCGCCAGCCGGCGCCGCGCATAAGTCGATCAGCTGATCGGCACACGTTGCTCAGCATTTGGTCGCGGCCGGGTCGTTTAATTCTCCGAGAACTCACGCAGAGCGCTTGCGCCCCGTGGGGTGTGAGAGATCCTTTTTAGTAACGGGTTGCTACCATTCTATGATGACACTAAGCTCTAGGTTGAAGTGTGACTCACTAGTTTTGCGTGGGCCATCTCTGGGGTATCCCGCTCAAGATTGGCTATGAAAAACAGAGATTTCCAAGCAGAGCTGATATTCGCGTCAAAATTGTTCATCGGAAGAGAAAATTGGAGAAAACACAAAATGCAAAAAATAACAAACATATGGAGAGGAACTATTCGTTTTACTCGTTTATAATGAAATGTTGTTATCGTCTCCAAGTTGATTCCTTTCCCTCGCGTGAGAACCATTGTTATTAAATAGCCAGACAAAACGAAAATTCTGAAAAAAGTAACGTGTGGTACTCATTCTAGTACTTGTGAATCCTTTGTGTGTCGGCCCAAACTTTATTGAAGTAAAATACGAGGAGGTGTCGAATGACTAAGCGAAATTCACTTACTGATCAACTCCTATATATCCATTTGGAAACTGATTTGGAAAAAAATGAAACAGTACAACCAAAGTTATCGCAAATCCACGAACTCCTTGAAGGCCACTGCGTTTGAAACCGGATATTTGCTAGTGATGGGTGACCACCTAGTTATTGACGTCGTTCGGAAACTCAAACTATATGAACTGAAACTGATAGGATTAATCCAAGCAAGAAACTCGAAACATTACATTTCCGTGAAGAGGAACACAAACAAGTTCAGTTCTTCGGAAACCTGATAGACATCGAATGTTCTAACGTTTTGGAAATTTACCACCGTTGTGGATAATATCACAAACCTTTTACTCACAGAACTTTTTGAGGACTCACCTACCATATAATAACAGATTCAGGATAAATTGTCGCGCGCGCGCCGCGCACCGACGCGTCAAAGTAGGTACCTCCGTTTATTATTCAGAAACGACGGTTTTCCGTAGTTTGTGAGCGGCGCATTGGAGATAGCGGTTGGAATGAAAAGTGAAAATGATAATCGGTTCAATAGTTTTCTCAATACGATGCGGACATAATTCTGTCAGGGAGTAGGGATGAGGGACGAATTACGGCGGAACTTTTCAACAACGACAAACCATAAATCGAGCGGAAATCGTCCAATTTGGCTCAAATTTTCAGACAAGCTTAAGTTTGTGATTCTCTTACATTATTTTTCTAGTTGAAGAAAATCATGTTTGAAAAAATCATATTTTTAGTTGAAAAAATCATTGTTATGCTTTTCGCCGATAAAAGCAAAGCAGTGGCGAAACCAAAGACAACTCACGCAGAGCGCTTGCGCTCCGTGGGGTGTGAGAGATCCTTTTTCTCTGAACTTCCTGGGACAGAGACGTCGTAGCACTAACGCGAAAAACCTCTAAATTCAGCATGGTCAGAGACCATAAAGTGGTGAAATCGATTGTGGTAACAGACGTCGTCGTACTCCCAATGATAGCTGGATCGCCACTCGTGAAGTAATCAGCGGTGCGGCCAGAATCAGATACGTACGTTTATTTATTTATTTATCATACACGTAGTGTGCAACGGGACAGGTAAAGAATATTGGAAACAACATTGGCTGAAGAAAAATATCAATGAAAAAAGGAAAGGAGAAGAGAGGAAATATCAATTTGTAGTAAAGAAAGTATGGCAGTCTGCTAGAAAGAATATGAGGCAGGTGCTGTGAGCAAACTACAGAGTTCATGAGAGGTCAATGGTACGGATAGCCATGGGAACAATAACAACATATTGATTATGGCGAAGAGGGCTCATAATGGAGACGGAAACGGAATCTTTGGAAATAATGGTCAGAAATTAATTTCTGATCAATAGGATGATAAGTGCGGAATACATTATACATATCATAAACACGATCACCATCTTGATGTTTCAAAATTTTCTGCACAGCCAAATCATGCTGCCAGGTCCAAACAGTCTGTTGATCTACATTACTTTCATTATCAACATCGGATCTTGGTACCTCAACGGGTAAAGTTGACTCAGCTTCTGGGTTTTCCTCAGTTTCCATACTGGTAGCGGCAGGTGGTTCGGGTTCGGCTTCAACGGGAAGGACGGTGGGCATGGCATCTTGTCGACGGCGTTCCTGGCGAGCAAGGAATCCGGCCCTCCGTTGTTCCGGGCTTTCGAATTTTCGAACATGAAAAGTGGACATCAATGGATCGGCTTTCATAGCAATCGACCAAACGAGGAATAGCAGTGTGAATTTTGACTTTCAAAGGACGAGATGAGCCATCGAGGCAAGGCTTTCCCGAACGGGGCAAAATGGTGTAGTCAGAAATGGAGAGAGATGCAAGAGAAAGAACTTGGTTCACCTTATCAGCTGCATTGGAGTCCTCCGGTAGTCCATATAAAGTGATACACTTCTTGTCGGAACGTAATTGCAGCTCTTCACGGATAATAGTGGGAATATTGGCGGACAGCGAATCAAACTTTTGAGATAAAGTTTTGATTTCACTGAGAATGGTGTTGAAATGGTGGGAATAGTTTCGTGATGAAAGCGTTTTAGAACGCAGACGAGGGGAAGTTGACATATTGAGAGGTCAATCAATTGGTCACCGCACAGGGCGAGACTAGAGGTGGGGAGCGAGACTAGAGGTGGGGACGTGCTAGAGGCGCCTCTCTGCGCAACTCAGCCATTTTAATCCATTCGAGCTTGGTTAAAAGCTTCACTGACACACGAAAGAAGTTCTTCAACTTCGATAAGGTTTTAAAGTGGAAACATTCTCATTGCGTATTCTTTTGAGAAAAGTTTTTTGTTCAAAAAGCAAAAAGCATAAGCATTGAAATGAAAGTTGAGAGATAATCTTAACTTTTGTAATTAATATTTTTGAGTTATGTTACTATACACCGACACTGTAGAACCCAATAAAACAATATATTGAAAATGTTTCGTTCTGTTTGTTTTGATTTGTGAATAGAAGTATCCATACATGTAAACATGATGAATAGAAAATTTAATAATTAGAAATGATTTTGGTTCATTTTGAGTGGTTTAGTAACGTTAAGAAATTTGAATTCGGAATGCTGCTTTGGGATGTGGGGGGGGGGGGGGGGGGGGTGCTAACCCGGCTGGATCTGAAAGCTACGACGTAGGGGTGTCGTAGCACTGAAATCGTCTCGGACGCGTAGACAGGGAGTAGCTTACCATCGAGTGCTACGACGTCTCTCAAGGTTCAGAGTAGTAACGGGTTGCTACCATTCTATGATGACACTAAGCTCTAGGTTGAAGTGTGACTCACTAGTTTTGCGTGGGCCATCTCTGGGTTATCCTGCTGAAGATTGGCTATGAAAAACAGAGATTTCCAAGCAGAGCTGATATTCGCGTCAAAATTGTTCATCGGAAGAGAAAATTGGAGAAAACACAAAAGGCAAAAAATAACAAACATATAGAGAGGAACTAATCGTTTTACTCGTTTATAATGAAATGTTGTTATCGTCTCCAAGTTGATTTCTTTCTCTCGCGTGAGAACCATTGTTATTAAATAGCCAAACAAAACGAAAAATCTGAAAAAGTAACGTGTGGTACTCATTCTAGTACTTGTGAATCCTTTGTGTGTCGACCTAAACTTTATTGAAGTAAAATACGAGGAGGTGTCGAATGACTAAGCGAAACAGTACAACCAAAGTTATCGCAAATCCACGAACTCCTTGAAGGTCACTGCGTTTAAAACGGGATATTTGCTAGTGATGGGTGACCACCTAGTTATTGAAGTCGTTCGGAAACTCAAACTATATGAACTGAAACTGATAGGATTAATCCAAGCAAGAAACTCGAAACATTACATTTCCGTAAAGAGGAGGAACACAAACAAGTTCAGTTCTTCGGAAACCTGATAGACATCCAATGTTCTAACGTTTCGGAAATTCACCACCGTTGTGGATAATATCATAGACCCTTATCCAGTTTTCTCCAACAATAAACTAAACAACGTAGCACTGCCAAAAGGGTTTTATCACGTGACTTCTGGTTTTATGCGTAGGTTGTTTACGACCGTGAAACACTTATAGAATATTAGGTTATTTTATTTGAACAAGATATAATTGTGTCACTAGGACTTTTGGATGGTGGTATGATTGAGTGCTCAGTGAGAGATGTACTCAAAACCGTTACGACCCTGATTCAAGATTCAAGGGGTTTTGGGTTTTCTCAGAGGGTTGGGTCATCATCAGTTGAACCCCTCTGAGGAAATGAAAACAGGACGAAAAGACTAACTGGCCGTCTTCTAGCGGAGAATTGAGAGAAATGAACATTGCTCTTACTTCATTGCACAATTCAAGCTCGAAAGCTGGTATACGTGTTTCCAGCTTACCATGTTAAATGGTGGAAGGCAGTGGGGCGATTTCGCCAAACCAACTCGAGGTAAACACGCTTTTGGATTTATATTAGGTTATTTTATTTGAACAAAATATAATTGTGTCACTAGGACTTTTGGATGGTGGTATGATTGAGTTAATGTGCTCAGTGAGAGATGTACTCAAAACCGTTTCGACCCTGATTCAAGACGGTTTTGGGTTTTCTCAGAGGGTTGGGTCATCATCAGTTGAACCCCTCTAATAAAATGAAAACAGGACGAAAAGACTAACTGGCCGTCTTCTAGCGGAGAATTGAGAGAAATGAACATTGCTCTTACTTCATTGCACAATTCAAGCTCGAAAGCTGGTATACGTGTTTCCAGCTTACCATGTTAAATGGTGGAAGGCAGTGGGGGGATTTCGCCCAACCAACTCGAGGGAAACACGCTTTTGGATTTATATTAGGTTATTTTATTTGAACAAAATATAATTGTGTCACTAGGACTTTTGGATGGTGATATGATTGAGTTAATGTGCTCAGTGAGAGATGTACTCAAAACCGTTTCGACCCTGATTCAATACGGTTTTGGGTTTTCTCAGAGGGTTGGGTCATTATCAGTTGAACCCCTCTGAGAAAATGAAAACAGGACGAAAAGACTAACTGACCGTTTTCTAGCGGAGAATTGAGAGAAATGAACATTGCTCTCACTTCATTGCACATTTCAAGCTCGAAAGCTGGTATACGTGTTTCCACCTTACCATGTTAAATGGTGGAAGGCAGTGGGGCGATTTCGCCAAACCAACTTGAGGGAAACACGCTTTTGGATTTATATTAGGTTATTTTATTTGAACAAAATATAATTGTGTCACTAGGACTTTTGGATGGTGGTATGATTAAGTTAATGTGCTCAGTGAGAGATGTACTCAAAACCGTTTCGACCCTGATTCAATACGGTTTTGGGTTTTCTCAGAGGGTTGGGTCATCATCAGTTAAACCCCTCTGAGAAAATGAAAACAGGACGAAAAGACTAACTGACCGTCTTCTAGCGGAGAATTGAGAGAAATGAACATTGCTCTCACTTCATTGCACATTTCAAGCTCGAAAGCTGGTTTACGTGTTTCCACCTTACCATGTTAAATGGTGGAAGGCAGTGGGGCGATTTCGCCTAACCAACTCGAGGGAAACACGCTTTTGGATTTATATTAGGTTATTTTATTTGATCAAAATATAATTATGTCACCAGGACTTTTGCATGGTGGTATGATTAAGTTAATGTGCTCAGTGAGAGATGTACTCAAAACCGTTTCGACCCTGATTCAAGACGGTTTTGGGTTTTCTCAGAGGGTTGGGTCATCATCAGTTGAACCCCTCCGAGAAAATGAAAACAGGACGAAAAGACTAACTGACCGTCTTCTAGCGGAGAATCGAGAGAAATGAACATTGCTCTCACTTTATTGCACATTTCAAGCTCGAAAGCTGGTTTACGTGTTTCCACCTTACCATGTTAAATGGTGGAAGGTAGTGGGGCGATTTCGCCAAACCAACTCGAGGGAAACACGCTTTTGGATTTATATTAGGTTATTTTATTTGATCAAAATATAATTATGTCACTAGGACTTTTGCATGATGGTATGATTAAGTTAATGTGCTCAGTGAGAGATGTACTCAAAACCGTTTCGACCCTGATTCAAGACGGTTTTGGGTTTTCTCAGAGGGTTGGGTCATCATCAGTTGAACCCCTCCGAGAAAATGAAAACAGGACGAAAAGACTAACTGACCGTCTTCTAGCGGAGAATCGAGAGAAATGAACATTGCTCTCACTTTATTGCACATTTCAAGCTCGAAAGCTGGTTTACGTGTTTCCACCTTACCATGTTAAATGGTGGAAGGCAGTGGGGCGATTTCGCGAAACCAACTCGAGGGAAACACGCTTTTGGATTTATATTAGGTTATTTTATTTGATCAAAATATAATTGTGTCACTAGGACTTTTGCATGGTGGTATGATTAAGTTAATGTGCTCAGTGAGAGATGTACTCAAAACCGTTTCGACCCTGATTCAAGACGGTTTTGGGTTTTCTCAGAGGGTTGGGTCATCATCAGTTGAACCCCTCCGAGAAAATGAAAACAGGACGAGAAGACTAACTGACCGTCTTCTAGCGGAGAATCGAGAGAAATGAACATTGCTCTTACTTCATTGCACATTTCAAGCTCGAAAGCTGGTATACATGTTTCCACCTTACCATGTTAAATGATGGAAGGCAGTGGGGCGATTTCGCCAAACCAACTCGAAGGAAACACGCTTTTGGATTTATATTAGGTTATTTTATTTGAACAAAATATAATTGTGTCACTAGGACTTTTGGATGATGGTATGATTAAGTTAATGTGCTCAGTGAGAGACATACTCAAAACCGTTTCGACCCTGATTCAAGATGGTTTTGGGTTTTCTCAGAGGGTTGGGTCATCATCAGTTGAACCCCTCTGAGAAAATGAAAACAGGACGAAAAGACTAACTGACCGTCTTCTAGCGGAGAATCGAGAGAAATGAACATTGCTCTTACTTCATTGCACATTTCAAGCTCGAAAGCTGGTATACATGTTTCCACCTTACCATGTTAAATGATGGAAGGCAGTGGGGCGATTTCGCCAAACCAACTCGAAGGAAACACGCTTTTGGATTTATATTAGGTTATTTTATTTGAACAAAATATAATTGTGTCACTAGGACTTTTGGATGATGGTATGATTAAGTTAATGTGCTCAGTGAGAGACATACTCAAAACCGTTTCGACCCTGATTCAAGATGGTTTTGGGTTTTCTCAGAGGGTTGGGTCATCATCAGTTGAACCCCTCTGAGAAAATGAAAAAAGGACGAAAAGACTAACTGACCGTCTTCTAGCGGAGAATCGAGAGAAATGAACATTGCTCTTACTTCATTGCACATTTCAAGCTCGAAAGCTGGTATACATGTTTCCACCTTACCATGTTAAATGATGGAAGGCAGTGGGGCGATTTCGCCAAACCAACTCGAAGGAAACACGCTTTTGGATTTATATTAGGTTATTTTATTTGAACAAAATATAATTGTGTCACTAGGACTTTTGGATGGTGGTCTGATTAAGTTAATGTGCTCAGTGAGAGACATACTCAAAACCGTTTCGACCCTGATTCAAGATGGTTTTGGGTTTTCTCAGAGGGTTGGGTCATCATCAGTTGAACCCCTCTGAGAAAATGAAAACAGGACGAAAAGACTAACTGACCGTCTTCTAGCGGAGAATCGAGAGAAATGAACATTGCTCTTACTTCATTGCACATTTCAAGCTCGAAAGCTGGTATACATGTTTCCACCTTACCATGTTAAATGATGGAAGGCAGTGGGGCGATTTCGCCAAACCAACTCGAAGGAAACACGCTTTTGGATTTATATTAGGTTATTTTATTTGAACAAAATATAATTGTGTCACTAGGACTTTTGGATGGTGGTATGATTAAGTTAATGTGCTCAGTGAGAGACATACTCAAAACCGTTTCGACCCTGATTCAAGATGGTTTTGGGTTTTCTCAGAGGGTTGGGTCATCATCAGTTGAACCCCTCTGAGAAAATGAAAACAGGACGAAAAGACTAACTGACCGTCTTCTAGCGGAGAATTGAGAGAAATGAACATTGCTCTTACTTCATTGCTCATTTCAAGCTCGAGAGCTGGTATACGTGTTTCCACCTTACCATGTTAAATGGTGGAAGGCAGTGGGGCGATTTCGCCAAACCAACTCGAGGGAAACACGCTTTTGGATTTATATTAGGTTATTTTATTTGAACAAAATATAATTGTGTCACTAGGACTTTTGGATGGTGGTATGATTAAGTTAATGTGCTCAGTGAGAGATGTACTCAAAACCGTTTCGACCCTGATTCAAGACGGTTTTGGGTTTTCTCAGAGGGTTGGGTCATCATCAGTTGAACCCCTCTGAGAAAATGAAAACAGGACGAAAAGACTAACTGGCCGTCTTCTAGCGGAGAATTGAGAGAAATGAGCATTGCTCTTACTTCATTGCACAATTCAAGCTCGAAAGCTGGTATACGTGTTTTCAGCTTACCATGTTAATTGGTGGAAGGCAGTGGGGCGATTTCGCCAAACCAACTCGAGGTAAACACGCTTTTGGATTTATATTAGGTTATTCTATTTGAACAAAATATAATTGTGTCACTAGGACTTTTGGATGGTGGTATGATTAAGTTAATGTGCTCAGTGAGAGATGTACTCAAAAACGTTTCGACCCTGATTCAAGACGGTTTTGGGTTTTCTCAGAGGGTTGGGTCATCATCAGTTGAACCCCTCCGAGAAAATGAAAACAGGACGAGAAGACTAACTGACCGTCTTCTAGCGGAGAATCGAGAGAAATGAACATTGCTCTTACTTCATTGCACATTTCAAGCTCGAAAGCTGGTATACATGTTTCCACCTTACCATGTTAAATGATGGAAGGCAGTGGGGCGATTTCGCCAAACCAACTCGAAGGAAACACGCTTTTGGATTTATATTAGGTTATTTTATTTGAACAAAATATAATTGTGTCACTAGGACTTTTGGATGATGGTATGATTAAGTTAATGTGCTCAGTGAGAGACATACTCAAAACCGTTTCGACCCTGATTCAAGATGGTTTTGGGTTTTCTCAGAGGGTTGGGTCATCATCAGTTGAACCCCTCTGAGAAAATGAAAACAGGACGAAAAGACTAACTGACCGTCTTCTAGCGGAGAATCGAGAGAAATGAACATTGCTCTTACTTCATTGCACATTTCAAGCTCGAAAGCTGGTATACATGTTTCCACCTTACCATGTTAAATGATGGAAGGCAGTGGGGCGATTTCGCCAAACCAACTCGAAGGAAACACGCTTTTGGATTTATATTAGGTTATTTTATTTGAACAAAATATAATTGTGTCACTGGGACTTTTGGATGGTGGTATGATTAAGTTAATGTGCTCAGTGAGAGACATACTCAAAACCGTTTCGACCCTGATTCAAGATGGTTTTGGGTTTTCTCAGAGGGTTGGGTCATCATCAGTTGAACCCCTCCGAGAAAATGAAAACAGGACGAGAAGACTAACTGACCGTCTTCTAGCGGAGAATCGAGAGAAATGAACATTGCTCTTACTTCATTGCACATTTCAAGCTCGAAAGCTGGTATACATGTTTCCACCTTACCATGTTAAATGATGGAAGGCAGTGGGGCGATTTCGCCAAACCAACTCGAGGGAAACACGCTTTTGGATTTATATTAGGTTATTTTATTTGAACAAAATATAATTGTGTCACTAGGACTTTTGGATGGTGGTCTGAT
The DNA here is from genome assembly GCA_964036275.1 of Litoditis marina. Taxonomy (NCBI): domain Eukaryota; kingdom Metazoa; phylum Nematoda; class Chromadorea; order Rhabditida; family Rhabditidae; genus Litoditis; species Litoditis marina. Next base: position 20,282,609 of record OZ038433.1, read on the forward strand.
TAAATTAATGTGCTCAGTGAGAGACATACTCAAAACCGTTTCGACCCTGATTCAAGATGGTTTTGGGTTTTCTCAGAGGGTTGGGTCATCATCAGTTGAACCCCTCTGAGAAAATGAAAACAGGACGAAAAGACTAACTGACCGTCTTCTAGCGGAGAATCGAGAGAAATGAACATTGCTCTTACTTCATTGCACATTTCAAGCTCGAAAGCTGGTATACATGTTTCCACCTTACCATGTTAAATGATGGAAGGCAGTGGGGCGATTTCGCCAAACCAACTCGAAGGAAACACGCTTTTGGATTTATATTAGGTTATTTTATTTGAACAAAATATAATTGTGTCACTAGGACTTTTGGATGGTGGTATGATTAAGTTAATGTGCTCAGTGAGAGACATACTCAAAACCGTTTCGACCCTGATTCAAGATGGTTTTGGGTTTTCTCAGAGGGTTGGGTCATCATCAGTTGAACCCCTCTGAGAAAATGAAAACAGGACGAAAAGACTAACTGACCGTCTTCTAGCGGAGAATTGAGAGAAATGAACATTGCTCTTACTTCATTGCTCATTTCAAGCTCGAGAGCTGGTATACGTGTTCTCACCTTACCATGTTAAATGGTGGAAGGCAGTGGGGCGATTTCGCCAAACCAACTCGAGGGAAACACGCTTTTGGATTTATATTAGGTTATTTTATTTGAACAAAATATAATTGTGTCACTAGGACTTTTGGATGGTGGTATGATTAAGTTTATGTGCTCAGTGAGAGATGTACTCAAAACCGTTTCGACCCTGATTCAAGACGGTTTTGGGTTTTCTCAGAGGGTTGGGTCATCATCAGTTGAACCCCTCTGAGAAAATGAAAACAGGACGAAAAGACTAACTGGCCGTCTTCTAGCGGAGAATTGAGAGAAATGAGCATTGCTCTTACTTCATTGCACAATTCAAGCTCGAAAGCTGGTATACGTGTTTTCAGCTTACCATGTTAATTGGTGGAAGGCAGTGGGGCGATTTCGCCAAACCAACTCGAGGTAAACACGCTTTTGGATTTATATTAGGTTATTTTATTTGAACAAAATATAATTGTGTCACTAGGACTTTTGGATGGTGGTATGATTAAGTTAATGTGCTCAGTGAGAGATGTACTCAAAAACGTTTCGACCCTGATTCAAGACGGTTTTGGGTTTTCTCAGAGAGTTGGGTCATCAAGGATCAGCAAACTGGTGGTATACAGATACGAAAAAAATAGTAATGATGATGATATTAATCATTTACGGCAACTATTTCAGCCGTGTCATAATTTATTCAACTAACAACCAAGACAATTATCAATGATGATTCCGCAAAGGACTGGGCGTCCGTAGATGAGAAACTAGGCTTGGGTGAGCGTTATTACCAGCTCATGCGGTCGGTCCGTTTTGAAGATACCGCGCCGAGTGGGATCGAACCATAGTGTTTTTGAGTACTAGCGCGCACACAACCATTTGACCACTCGGCCCAGTGTTACGGAATAAAATGATAACATTTTCATCAAGCGTTACTTTGTGTTCAAGTGAAACTCAATTTTGGAAGAAAATTTCATTTCGGTGTAGACGTATCATTAGGAATTACGAATGATAGGGCTATGTCTTACCGGGATGCGTAGCGGCTAGAATGCTGTGGTCGGAATTGAGCAGGGGCAATACAAATTTCTCCGTTCGCACCTGGTTGATTTTATTGTAGAATTCTAACAAAAATTTTCTGTTGTTGATACGGAGTGACGCGTCAAACATCCGAAACGCAGGGAACTCTGCGTAAATTACCTGAAAACGCAAACTGATTTCACGAATTCAAATCATGGGCACAGTTATCGACAAGTGAGCGTGTTTGTTAGGTAATTCACAATTGCACGCATTCTGACCGAAAGTGGGTTGTTAACGAACCGTAGTACATCTGCTTCTAACCTCTTCTCAGGCAGTGACGGGCTGCTAGCCAGCTAGCAAAGACAGGATTTTTAGAATTTTTGTTTTTCTGGCTAGCACTGGCTAGCAGCTGGCTAGCAAAACCGCGAGTTTTCGTTGCAGGACCTGATAATAAATCAATAAAATTGCACAGCCCTTTAAAATTCACTAAAAATTTCAGAATTTTCAATTTTAGCTGTTTGTCTGAACTTTTGATTTATTTTTGTTATTCTATTTTATATTTTGGTAAATGTTCATAATGTTGTACCATTGTTAACACAGGTTCATTTTAATGTTTTTGCGCATATGCTTCTGTACATACATGATAATAACAGCATGTCAAGAATAGTTTATGCTCTAGACTAATGATTCAGTTTTATTGTTTTTGCACCTATATTTATTTATTCCTCAAGTTTAAGGGTCGTCGTTAAACGTCCGAGTCAGCCGGCTAATTCTACTACGCGTTCTCGCGGCGCTCCAATATCGAATTAGCTTTCGATTCCATACCAGTTCGAGGGTGGAGACGTAGACATTGATTTTGGTATGTTTACTTTTTACTTATAGGAAAAAAGGAATGCTAGTTTAGAAGTTTGTCGAACTGGTCTCACTTTCACGATATTTTAATTATACGCAAGTAAGGTGCGACTCTTCGGCAAAAAGGGACCCGTATTCCAACTTCTATACGTGAAAATCATGATTATTAACCGAAATCGGTATTTTCTACCGATACTGTGGCCGTATTTTGTAAGCTCAAGTAGTCATGTAAGTTACTTGAGCAAATTTTCAATAGTTCATATGTGTTTTTTTTTGCTTTGCTTGTTTTCAATGGTATCCTTCGCTACCTCAGAAACAGGCAAAAAATCTGGTAACCGATGGAATGAGAAGTGAATAGTCTCATTGGAAATTTGCCCATGTAACTTACATGGCTACTTGAGCTTACTAATTACGGCCACTTGTGAAGTTCGCTTTTATATCGCGCGGAGCGCGAAGCGCTCTGCGTGAGTTGTCTTTGGTTTGGCCATTGCGGACTCGTTTTTTCCTTTTAATTAACAAAAATCTTCAAACATATTCTTTTTTCGAAAACTAAAAGAAGAGAACGTTAGAGAATCACGAATTGAACATTGTGTGGAAATTTCAGCCAAATCGGACTATTTTCGCCTGAGTTATGGTTCCGTGTCGTTGTTGAAAAGTTCCGCCGTAATTCGTCCCTCGTCCCTCCTCCCTCCTCCCTCCTCCCTCGTCCCTCGTCCCTCCTCCCTCACGGAATTCTGTCCGCATCGTAGTGGAAAAACTACTGAACCAATTTGGCTGAAATTTGGAACATCTATTCTATGGCAAAAGTTAGCTCGTCGCGCCAAGTATGAAATGTATATGTAATCTCTGGCGCCGGGCGCGGGCGCCAATAGGCGCCAAAAACGACTATTGGAAAAACTATCGAACCGATTTAGCTGAAATTTGAAACATGAGTTCTAATGCAAAATTTAGCATGTCGCGCCAAATATGAGATGTATAGCTCCTCATTGGCGCCGGGCGCGGGCGCCAATAGGCGCCAAAAACCACTATTGGAAAAACTACCGAACCGATTTAGCTGAAATTTGAAACATGAGTTATAATGCAAAAGTTAGCCCGTCGCGCCAAATCTGAAATGAATATATCACCATTGGCGCCCGGCGCTGGCGCCAATAGGCGCCAAAAACGGCAAAACACTATTTATCATCAACTAAAATGTTGAACACTAATAGAAATTGAATAATTTGGTGGAAAGTGTGAAAGTCTTTTTCCAAAACTGAAATTCTTCTTCTGGCGCTCGAACCAGGCGCCAGATGGCGCCAAAACCCAAACTCACGACAGCGTCAATGGAATCGTCTGAAATTCGGTACACTAAATAACTATCACATGGCAAGTAAGATGCTCAATCTGAAAATCAAAAAAAGTTCTGTTGGCATTGTGCGCTGGCGCCAATTGGCGCCAAAGTTGGAAAAATATCAGTTATCGTCAATCAAACTGTTTCAAGTTAACAGATATTGAATATTCCAATGTGAAATAAAGATCCACAAATTCAAAATCGAATTTATCGTCTGGCTCGGAACAGACGCCAAATGGCGCCAAAACAAAAACACACGAAACTGACAATTGAATAGTTTGAATATTGCTCCAATCAGTAATTGACACATGTAGTGTGTACTGGTAGCTCAAAAACCTAGAAAATTTCGTTTCGTTCTGGCGCCAGACGCGTGTGTCAATTGACGCAGGAATGAAAAAAAGTTTCAACGAAGGTTTTTGATGTGGTATTGGAAATAATGGCTATATTGTAAGTGAGTTGGTGTCTCTAATTGTAGATTTGTCAATGGCGCCAATCCCCATCGCTTATCGCCGCTAAAAGCGGTGTACATGTCAATCGGAACGTTTAGCGTTTTTGTTCAGTTATTGATAGTCACAGAGCCAGTAACCTGCGTTATATTACAACATCAGCAATTTTATGGTCTGCATTCGGCTTCGTGCACACACAAAACTGAGATTTCCATAATAATATAATGAGTTCACAAGATTCACTCTGTGAATAGGCAACATATGAAGTTGTAGGAGTACAACTAGCAAAAAAAGGACAATTAGTAAAAAGTGGGGGAACCAACAAATGTGTGAGTTGTGTTTGGTTCGACCTCGATATCAGCAAAAAGTGAACGATACGAATTGCTGTGATACTGTAGCAGAAGTATTCTGCGAAAATAGAACAATACAAATGTTGCACAATGGTTCACAACGCACGCATGTCGTCAAAGCACACATGAAATACCCTTCGGCAATTTCTGAAATATCATGCGGGCTTCGTGAACCATTGTGCAACATTTGTATTGTTCTATTTTTGCAGAATACTTCTGCTACAGTATCACAGCAATTCGTATCGTTCACTTTTTGCTGATATCGAGGTCGAACCAAACACAACTCACACATTTGTTGGTTCCCCCACTTTTTACTAATTTATCCTGATTATCCAGACAATTTTACTCGATTTTGCATTTGATTATGCACATGGTTGTCAGGATTGCCACGAAAGATTTTAAGGTGCTGGCCTCTCTGGTAAAGTTCCGAACAATGTGAGTGTGCCCCAGCTGGAGCCAGAAATTTTAGATCAACGTGGAAGGATCTTTCAAGGATTGACGCACTTCAGAGAGCCATGTAAGTTCTAATCTATGAAAATACACTAAGACTTCTTTCTCATGTCGAGCAGGCTTTTCCCTGTTTTGATTTGATACATTTGCTCGACCTCGCCCTCTACTAAGTTGCAACTTACCCATTAACATGTGATATTCTTCCCAATTTTCTGAAAATTTATCGAAAATTGCAGAAATCTGGCTAATTTGTAATTTTTGTCACCCCTGTGGGGATACTTACGACCCCTCCCCCCCCCCCCCCTCCCTTCAGATAACTGTCGTGCAACCTGTGGTCACCCCTGTTTTAAAACGAATGACACGTTATCTTCTTCCATGAATGTAAAAACTTCCAATTCAACTTGTGCTTATTCATAGGAACTACTTTCGCCGTTTGGATCACGAGAACTACATCGACGGAATCCCTCAACCTCAAAAGGTATTTTCAATCCAAGTTTAATTTAACCCAAGTGTAAGCTGCTCTCGCTACCTAGCAAACAGTTAATAACAAGGTGAACGAGAATGAAAGTATGCACACATCGATTGAAATAGGATGTTAATAGGGAACTGATGATAGAAAAGCATGATGACTGACTTTTACACATTTTTATATAAGTTCAAGTAATCGCGCGCAGCGCGAAGCGCTGTGCAAGATTTGTCTTTGGTCCGGCTAATGCGCGCTTCCGTTTTTTTAGTTTCTCCTCGAAAAGGCTGAAAATTGCAAAACAAAGTTTTTATTGATGTACATGTTTTCTATAGCTAATTCCCTAACCGTGTTTCAAATTTCAGCGAAATCGGTTAAGTTTGAGCCAAGTTATGACCTCATGCGCTTCATCAAGAGCGCCAACTTCCGTCGTGTGTGGGTGGGTGGGTGTGTGTGTGGGTGGGTGGGTTGTGACAAGAAAAGTAAACCCAGTTTAAGTGTTTCTACTCAACCGATTTTGTTGAAAATTGTGGAAGACATGTGATACCTACTCAAACACTCGCGGAGCAAAAAAAAATTAAGAAAAAATTGTTTTAATCAAAGTTATAGACATTTTTCGGAAAGTGTCTGCGTCTCTCCATTTAGCACGCTCTCTCACTCTCTCTGTCCGATCGACAACTCAAACTGTATTGTAACTTAGAGTAACAATTACCGATTTGCTCGAAAATTGAAATATGATGCCATCGTGACTTTTATTTGAGTATGAAGTATTCTTTTCCTGACGTCCTTCTGGATTCTGGAGACCGGATGACGTCATTTTTGAAAAGTGCAAAGTTGACGTCACATATATTTTTAAACGATGGTAATATCTTAGAAAGGGTCAATTAACGGTGAAACTCAATCTGAGAGTGATTTATTCTGGGATTCTGGAGACCAGATGACGTCGATTTTGAAAAGTGCAAAGGTGACGTCACATATATTTTTAAACGATGGTAATATCTTAGAAAGGGTCAATTAACGGTGAAACTCAATCTGAGAGTGATGTATTCTGGGATTCTGGAGACCAGATGGAGTCGATTTTGAAAAGTGCAAAGTTGACGTCACATATATTTTCAAATGCTGAAAATATCTTAAAAATGGTATATTAACGACAAAACTTCATCTAAATATGACTTATTCTGGAAATCAGAAGGCCAGATGACGTCAACTTTCAAAAAATTGACGTGAAATATGTTTTCGAATGCTGAAAGTTTCTTAGAAATGGTTAATTTACGATGAAACTTCATACTTCATTCAAACATGACGTATTCTGGGATTCTGAAGGGCAGAGGGCAGAAACTAAGTTCTCAGAACTGCAATGTTGACGTCATATTTTTCTCAAATGATAGTAATACGTGGCAAGTGGTTCATTAAGAAAACAATTTTATCTGCACCGTACAGATCAAACCACATACCTACGGCATGTATACAAAAAGAGAAAAATTCATGAAAAAGTGGGGGCCCAACGACTGTGAGATTTGTCTTCTGCTGTGAGCCCCTTAGACAACTACTCTCAAATGGAGCAGATACTGCTACAAAAACCGAAAAATACTCATGTATAACTGTTAATTACAAACATACAAAAGTCGTAAAATATTTTCTCAAACCTGTAAACTAGAATCTACAAGTCACAGATGTTAACTCAATGTAGTTAATTATAGAGTTCCTGGTTTTGTGCACAATGGTTGGTGTTTTTGATCATTACTTCAATTCTAGGTGCTATAACGTTCGGCATATTATTCAACAGTTGTTCTCTATTTCGCAGCTGTGACTTGTAGATTCTAGTTTACAGGTTTGAGAAAATATTTTACGACTTTTGTATGTTTGTAATTAACAGTTATACATGAGTATTTTTCGGTTTTTGTAGCAGTAGCTGCTCCATTTGAGAGTAGTTGTCTAAGGGGCTCACAGCAGAAGACAAATCTCACAGTCGTTGGGCCCCCACTTTTTCATGAATTCATAACTGTTTTCAGCGCGTTGGAGATGCCCGAACGGTCAGCAGATCAAATAGTCCCCATGCATCTTCGTCCGGAGGATCTCACGTATCCGCTCATTCTCCAGCGCTCCAGAATATCACGCCTCTGTTTAGTTTATTCTTCGATTGTCTCTGTACACTGCATCACTCTCATTTTAACTAGACTTCACTCAGTGCTAATTTCACTTGACCACTAGGCAACAATCTAGTTCTTTGAGATCTATAGAATTTGGAATTATAAGCACTTTATACTCGTGTGTTAATTATAGTCGACTCCTTTTGTCATATTATTTCTAAGTTTAACACATATGTAATTCGACATGGATCTTCCGTAAAGGATTGGCTGTTTATTCATCCTTGCTCATGGCGGGACTCGAACTTACGACCTTCAGTGTGGTACGAAACTCATAAGCAGTCGGCCACTGGCGCACATAGGTAATTCATGTGGTACCTGGAAAAAGTCATTCGAAATTAAAAGTCATTAAAGTAAAAGTCATTCAAAAGTAAAAGTCATTAATTCACTTTTAGTCAGGATTTGAAAAATACGAAAATTTTTGAAAACTTTATTTCTGATTCTCAACTGTTTTTGTACTTAATGACTTTTACTTTCAAATGACTTTTACTTCAATGACTTTTAGTTTTGAATGACTTATTCTGGTTGCCAATTCATGTCTTCTAGCCCACTCATTCCGCTTATCGTATCTCAGTTGACTCTTTGGATTTCTGCTAAAATCTCTTGAAAGGGATATGTTGTGTTTTGTTACCCGAATCCCCTGTGCTCAAATTCATTGAATTATCTTGGTACGCTATTTTCGCTATTTGCTGTGATGAATATGAGTCTGTGAATAAAATTTCATGTCTACTGCGTTTGTGTGTATTCACCAATTCTAAAAATATCAAGAAAAAAATCAGTTCAGTTGAAAGGATCCTATTATCGAAGGCGAAAGCCCCTTTTCAAAAGCCCATTCAGCTAGCTAGCTGCTAGCCAGAGGGCGCTCAAAAATGCGCTGGACTATCAGCCGGCTAGCAGCCCAGCGCTTGCTAGCCATTTGCTAGCTGGCTAGCAGCCCGCCGTTGCCTTAGTTCTCCTCCTCACTTTTGGAGAGAGAAGGCGGGGGGGGGGGGGGTAGGGTGTGTCTACATAACACTTATTTACTGCAGACCTGGATGGAACGCTGAAGAACTCTTTTCTTCATCCACATCCTCTTGTCTGGTCGTGACCGGTGACCTATCTTTAGATTGATCACTATGTCCTCGCCTCTTCCAAAAATTACCATCTCGAATCTATTTTTGAACCAGATTGAGGAAAATAAAATTACCTAACTCCAAAATCGAAAGTCTGACTGTCGCGACAGGCGACAGCTTTAATATATACGATTTAAATGCGCGCCATAATATTACGCGTCAACGCTACGATTGTCGCGAACGCGGTGTTTTGCCGCGTTGCGAAGTTTGATGATTTTATGATCACTTACGCTTACGATTACGGAACGAGAGGTTGTTGGATTTCTTCACGAACAATACGCATAGCGTATAGCTGCTACAATGTAATTCACGCTTACGAACGCACGTTACACAGCAGACTAACAATACACGATAACTAAGGAAATGATGGTCCAGAAGTCAAAGCTTCATGTGATTCCTCATGTTTATTGTAAATAGATATATTGTATTGAACTGTATATAGTTGTATGTGTTATGTTTATTATATGTATGTATTCACACTCTAAACTGGCATTGGAATCGGAGTTTATTCTCGGCTATTTTATTGTACTCCACGAAACTATGAGTAATTCCATTTTGGAATTACAGGTTTTTTACAGCCCAGTACAATTGCCACACAAAATACAACTGAACCACAATGTTGTACGCTTATTAAGATATGATGAAATCCTTAGCGGATTAGGAAAGACACCCTACAGAGAGAGGAATTGCTGGCGCAAAACTGCCCTTTATTTACCCACCTTAGTTTAATCTGAACAACGGAATTTGCACTAACTCTGATTGTTTTGTTTATTTTTCGTTCCCATGTGTTTGTCACCCTGATAACTCAAATCATTAAATTAAAGCAGTACGGTCCTTTTGAGTGAGTTTTTTGACCAATAAAACATCAGTCAGAGACGTCCGAAAACAATTAACAAAAATGGTAACTAGAAGCTGAAGGTAGCCTTTTATCGCTGAGAGTAATAAGAAAGAGATTACCATATAAAAATGTTCATTCTCGAAGTTATGAAGCGAATAGTTAATTTACATGCTGGAAACTCTGACTTTTTGGAGTTCGAAATATTTGTTCGGAATCATGCCCATTGTTTTCGTTGTTCTATTTACGGCTATAGGATAGGCCATTTGGCTAGCCCGTGCATAGGTATGGGTATGAAAACAATAATAAAGCCGAAGTTTCGTACTTCATGCAGAAGATTGTTCTCAATCGAAAAAGCATACTGTGTAAGGCTCTTGCGTGTCGCGACGTGTTCTGCCAGTCCACGTTATGTTTGCAACTAGAAGAGGCGACATGTTCGCGAGAGAACCATCCTTCAGGGGTCGACCATCTAGCAGTAAACCCACCCAAAACTTGGTGAAAATAGTGCATAAGACGACGAATTTCAAACTTTTTCAGAAAATTCGGCTTTTTCACAGATTTACAACACTTTCTGTGAAACAAATATAGAGGCTACAATTTACGAGGAAAACTCGATTCGAGGCATTCCTTCAGATTTTCTATGAGGACAGCGTGTTTGGTACTCATAGAGAATAGCAATTGAAATTATCAATAAGATAAACTCCTATGGAAAATTCGTATTGAAATTTTCCATTATGAATAGTTTGAATTGAAATTTTCCATTATGAATAATTTCAATTGAAATTTTCCATTATGAATAATTTCAATTGAAATTTTCCATCATTCGATCACATCACATTGTTGCAAAATGGTGCTCCTTGACTGCTCTCCAGATTTTCATGTCTCTGCATGCTCTTAGTATCTCTTCGCCACGGATGGGGGCAGGGCGGACTCGACCTCTTCTGGCTGCGGTATTATAACCACGGACTGCTTCAACCAACGCCTCTCTCCATCGGACAACGGGCCTACCACGGGACCGGTTACGATTATACGGACACCATTCAGACACGATCAAGGACCATCGGGATTGAGGCATGTGGGCAATTCTGTAAGCAAATTTTCATTTATGTTTGGCAGCTACAGTAGCCACATCCGTCAACCGAGTGATTCCGCGAATAACGGCACTTGGGAGGCGATCTTGTATTCGTTTGTTCAGCATTCCACGCTCCATTTTTCTCTGCACGACACGGAGACGCTCGATGTTCTTCTTTGAAAGGGCCCAGGATTCACTGCCATACAACAGTCTCGGGAGAATCACGGCGTGAAAAATCTTTGCCTTGTACCTCATCGGGAACGAGGGTGTCTTCAGGATGTGACGGTATTCGTTGAACGCTGCCCACGCTGAGGAAATTCTTCGGCTCAGTTCGACGTCCCAATTGGCTTCCATGGAAAGATGGACACCGAGATATTTTACTATGGTTTTTGACGGTAGGGCATGACCATGATATTTCAACGGCGTGTTATCCTTCACATTATTCATATATTCGGATTTGTTCGGATTCATCTTGAGACCAACAGATTGGCAAGCTGTCTCGAATTCTTCCATCATTCTTCTAAGAGTTCTCTTGTTTGGAGCAAATATTATTCCATCATTTGCGAAGAGGAGGTGGCTCAGAAAACGACCGCCCACTCTCAGTCCTTTTCCTTCCCAGTTCAACTTTCGAAGAGCGATATCCAGCACGGTGGTGAACAGACGCGCGGAAATGACATCTTCTTGACGAACTCCTTGATGAATTTCGATTGGAATTTTCACACCGTTTGCATCTATAGTTGCGGACGAGCACGTGTAGATAGCCTTCAGGAGCAGAATCAGTTCTGGATGAACACCGATAAGTTGCAGTGAAGACCATATTGCATCGTGATGTAGACTGTCGAATGCTTTGGCTAGGTCAACAAAGCAGAAGAAGGGAGGGATTCGATATTCTCTGCACTTCTCGATCACTTGTCGGACTATATGGATGTTGTCTGCTGTGCCATACTGCTTTCTGAATCCACACTGTTCTTCGGAAATGTTTTCTTCCATCGACGGTTCCATTCTGTTCAGCAAACAACGCGACAGAACTTTGTAGAGAGTGTTCAACAGGGTGATCGGACGATAATTCCCAATTTCAGCAACATCGCCTTTCTTGAACAACAGTATCGTTTTCGAAAGCAAGAGGTCCGGAGGGAGGTTTTTCTCAGTCAGAATCAAGTTGAACATCTGGGTAAGATCCGAAACAATTGCTGTGCTTGACCATTTGACTATAATTTCAATTATTATAATAATTTCAATTGAAATACTTCATAACCCGAATAATTATTCACAAATGTAGTTTCACCTTTAACTATGAATAATTTCAATACGGAATATTCATAGTTTATATTAGCGAAGTATGTGAACAAAATGTTTTGTGAAAGGATTCGAAACTGCGACCTCAGTTTTGTAGTTCGACTCATTAGCCGCTGCGCTATTGTGACACATTTCTTTAAAGAGATAGGAAGCTTCATATACCGGTCAATGCGGCATCAATTCCCCGGTATTACTATGCGCAGTTGTCTGTCCTAATTTGTGCTCCCCTGGCGCAGTGGTAGAGTGCTCACTTGATAACCACAAGGTTGCAGGATCGATTCCGGTGGTTACAACTTTTGCTACAATTCACTGATTACCATAGAAAATTACAATTGGAATTCTCTATTATGGATATTTCCTATTGAAAATATCTATAGTAAAAATTTCAATTGAAAATTTCAATGGTTCGAACAATGAATATTTCATATTGAAAGTGCAAAAAGTGAACTGTGAACAATTTAAATTTCATGGCAATTTTTTCTCTATTCTTCTTCTCTTTCTCTGATGAGCGAGTGCCACATTCTTTGAATGTAGATAAATGAATAAATAAATAAATAAATAAAGTCTCTATATATTTCCAGATTTGGCCCGATTGCGTGATATCTGCCAATATTGTTAGAATGGGGTACAATTTCACAGAAAATCGCGTAAAACATGAGAAACCCGATTTTTCTATTTACTTCACAGAAAAAGCTGTAGATCTGTGAAAAAGCCAGATTTTGTGAAAAGTTTGAAATTGGTCGTCTTATATTGTGTAAACGCCTCCCACGGCTTCGATTATCGCCTTGAATGTTCATCAGATTCCCGACATGTTTTGGATATTGATCGAAATTGAATTTTCGGTATTCCAGATTGCAGAACGACTTTATATCCGCGGCCTGTAATCATGATAGTATAAATATTTATAGGGTGTAACTGGAACTGAGTTGTATTTTGATCTGCGCACATAGCTGAGAGTGCATCACTACTGGTACGCTGTGGCGAGTTGCATTTTTTCTGCACCAACACAACAGCGCGCCAAGTTGTTTCTCAAACAAAGAAACGCCGAATATCACTTTTCTTTCATATAGTTTCTTGATAGATTTCCAGAGGTGATTGTTATGACTATTTTGATTTTTTAATCATTTTCACATTCCGATTGTATTTTGAGATTTTATGGTTTTTATTGTATACTTAAATTCATTCTATTCATTATTTATTACGAAAAAATTCATCCATCAAAAATAGTTTGGTTATATTTTGAAAGTTTGGTCATTCTCTTTTGTCTGGCAGATTGGTAACCTTCCGGTTACTCTGGCAGATTCTCCGGAAGTTTTGGTTACCAGAACGTCTAGTAGAGAAAGACAAGCTCAAAACAGCAGAGTTATTTCTAAATCCGAAATGTTGGACCAATCGGTCAACATTGAGTCATTGTATGATTCTGAAAACATTGCTTTTAGCCGCTTCGGCAACTACCTGTTCTCGCTTAAAGTGTGTGCTGTTGTTTTGGTTTTTCGATAGCTGGACTATATTATGTAGACTAGTAGGTCCCGCGGCTGACGCCGTGCTCCCCCCTGTTGAGTCATGTTTGGAATCGTGAAAAAAAATTGAAGCGTCAAAGATCATGTTGACAGTTTTCGTCATGTGACCCGTCATATGACTTGTGACGTCATCAATTTTTGAATAAAAAATATGTTTCATCTACGCATCTCGCAGTTACTCAGGTCTACTTACTCTATTTCGATCTGAAGTCTACATTGTGAAAATGTTGATTTCAACAGTTGTTAATTTTAATCTTTCATTCAGTATTAAGTTTAGGTTTTCTTTTAAAAAGGTGTTATTTAAGTTTTAATTCTTATTTCATGATTTGAATAGATCTTGTAAGCTGAACCGTGTGCCATGTATGCGTCATGAACCAATGAGTCAAATCAATCGATGGCGCATTGAACCTGTCTCGCGTCGGCGCTCTCTCGCATTCGCACACTCTCTCATTGTGGCATGTGCCTATTGGCTCCGCCCACTCGCGCATGGCAGACAGTATCAGACAGCCGAGCTTCCCCCATATCCGACCGTGAGATTCACGTGTTGGACCGGGTGAAAGCTAATGTTGCCATGTCTTTCAGTACAAGTGGACACAAATACAATTAGTTCCATAGATAATAGGTGTTTTCATGGGAATACGCTACCGAATGAAGTATTTATGTAAAAGAAACCATTCAAAGACGATAGACAAACAAAAAAATAAATATCAGCGTGGTTAGAAGACACACTTTTTGAGCAACAGTCTCTTTTAGAAAGGTAGCAATATAAAAAGGGTTTAAGTGAACTCTAGAGATGCAAAATTAGTTTTTGGAGTTTTTCTCGTTATTGTAGTTTCATTTTCTGCCAAGGCAATTTCATCGAGTGCGAAATTTTTGCCCTGCAACATTTTTCGATAAACACCTGTGTTCTCACATGTTCGTCGGCTATCTTGCCGGGGCAACAGTTCTGACTTTGTGAGTTCAACCTCCGCACTTTTTGCTGTTTTTTGATACATTTGGGACGCAATCGACGTTTTCAGTCGAAAGTTCGAAAACCTCGAAATTTCTAAGGCTTTCGTCCAATTTTCACCTTTTCTCTGAGCGATACCACCCTCCAATTCAATCTTCGACAAAAAAGACCAAAAGCGGAGAATAAATGGCCTTTTCCGAAATCTTTTAGTTTGCCAGGTCTTATATATACCACTCAATCAGGTTCTGCTCAAGGATGTCATGAACAAGCGATGCAACAGCGCAAAACTCGTCAGACACAGAAAACACCACGGGATTTTGTAGTTTCGTCTGGAACTTCCTCTTTGAACTTCGCCAATGTATCTGAACGTCGTCATCGTATTTCTTCCTTGAATGTTCCATCCACAGCCAGCGCTATTCCCACTCCGGCTGAAAATAACTCTTCTCATGTCAACAATCAACATGAAAACACTTCGGCAAGTGCTCATATTTCGTCTGGCTCCGTTTCCCCACCGGTTGTTTACGCTCTCCCTGCTGTTCTATCTGGTCAGTCTTCCGCCATAGGAAAAAACTGAATATTTCTTCGGAAAAACAGCTAAATCTTCCACTTCTATGTTTAAGTTTGAATTGCCGTAGTCTCAAGAACAAGATAAATGATCTTCGTGTTCTCCTATGCAACGTCAAGCCGGATCTGGTGTTCCTGCAAGAAACTTGGCTTGATTGTTCTGTTCCTGATGCCTCCATCTTGTTCAACCTTCCATATTCTCTCCATCGTCTAGATCGTAATAGCAACGGAGGAGGTGTGGCAGTTATCTACAAACAACATCTATCCTGTAACATCGTAGGCAATTGTTGCTACAAAAAAGGTGGTATCAACTGTTTGGTTGTAGAAGTGTTTGACAATGCTGCCAAATGTCTTCGAGTTTTTAATGTGTATCGTCCGCCAAATGTGAAATCCGCTTCTTGTGATGAGTTTTTGGATCATCTGAACACAACTATCCCTCTCAGTTCTGATAATTTTCTCTTAGTCGGAGATTTAAATCTTCACATCGAATGGGAAACTCAAACTGCGTCTGGGCGAAATAAGAAATATCTCAATTTTTTCCTTGATCTGTCGCTCAGCCAGCTTGTTCAGGATTATACATGTGAGACGCGGACGCTGGATATTCTCCTAGTTGAAGATCCTTGTATCGTCAATAATATTAGGTTGTTAGCACCTCTATCATCGTCTGATCACAAAATTGTAGCTTTCAATCTCAACTTGCAGTCAGTGGTGTCATCAATTTGTTCACCAACTCCAGATTTTCCGCGGACAGATTTCATCGCCTTGCGTCGAGAGCTCGAGACAGTTAACTGGGTTGAAATTTTCTGACAACTTCTGCGATATCGATGATCTGTATTCTAGGTTCTGCTGTGTATTACACTTCTTGCTTTCTCGTTTCACACCTATGAAGTACTCTCGTCATCGCCCACCGACTTATCCTCGCAACATACAAAAGTTGGCAGATTATAGAATGTTATTGTTTCGGAAAATTCAGGTTCCTTCTGTTCGTGAGAAATATAATCTTGTTTCCAAGAGACTAGCTAATGAAATTAAACGCTTCATTTCTCTGCAAGAGAAGAAAGTTATGAATGACTCATCCAAAAACTTTTACGCTTTTATCAAGAGAAAAACTCGGTCTAAGAAGACAGAAATTGTTTTAACTGATGCTAATGATACTAAGGTTAAGTCAGATGAGCAAAAAGCTCAACTATTGGCAGATTACTTCAGTTCCGTTTTTGTTTCCGATAATGGTAATAAACCAACTCTGACAATGCCAAGTAATCGTATTCTGAGCTCATTCCTAATTTGCCCTTCAGACGTTTTTGCAGTATGTAAAACACTGAAACCATCATTTTCGTTGTCTCCTGATGGTATTCCTCAGGCAATATTCAAGGAATGTTATAGTGTAATCACTGAACCATTAGCCCACATATTCAATGTTTCTCTGCGGTTAGGTACTGTACCTCTAGTTTGGAAACGGTCGTTTGTAACAGCCGTGCCGAAAAATAGAAATGCATCCAAACCGTCCGACTACCGACCCATTAGCATAACGTGCACTCCCTGTAAACTGATGGAACGGTGTTTCAAAAAACCTCTTGAAGCCTGGTTAAACACTGATTGTATTCTTCCGAAAGAACAGTTTGCGTTCCGCTCTGGTATGTCAACTTCCCATCAAATGCTCGACTACGCCAACAACGTCTTGAATAGTGTTTCTTCCGGCTCGAATGTCGATGTAGTTTACTATGATGTCGCTAAAGCTTTCGATACTGTTTCTCATGATAAGGTGCTACACATCCTAGCCAAACTAGGAGTGAGGGGTAATCTATGGTGTTGGATTTCGTCATTTCTCAAGAATCGTTCTTGCAAAGTTAATATTAACGGTTCTTTCTCATCATCATTTGATGTGATCAGTGGTGTACCTCAGGGTTCAGTTCTCGGTCCAATACTATTTCTAACATATCTGTTTGATCTACCAAAGATGTTCCCAGTATGTCGCGGCGTACGCTTGAATATGTTTGCTGATGATCTGAAAATGCTAAAAACTATTCAAACCAATTCTGATACACACGTTTTGCAGACATGTATAGATTCTTTAGTTTCCTACATGGAAGCTCGACAACTCAAGCTGTCCGCAACCGAAACACGCATAATGCATTTTGGGAAAAACAACCCGCGTCATCAGTATACGCTTTATGATCAGACACACCTTGAAACAACTGAGACTATGAAAGATCTAGGTATTCTTGTAACCAATCGTTTAACATTCACCACGCACATCGAAAACTTGACTAGGAAGGCGCGATGTGCTATGTTTATCATTCTAAGACTGTTTGCAAATCCCAACTCGAAATGTGTCATTAGATTATTCAAAGCTTTCGTGCTACCTATTCTTGAGTATGGTTGCAGTGTATAGAGCCCTCACCTTAGAAAAGATATCTTATGCATTGAAAACGTGCAACGAACTTTTACTAGAATATTGTACTGTAAACTGAACAGAGTCTCGCCAAGAGACGCACCTTCGTATGAAAATCGATTGAAAATGTTCGAGCTCGAGCACCTAGTTGTGAGAAGAGTGAAAATCGATTTGATCAACTTTAAGCAAATTTTGAACTCTTTGTCGCCATTGAAGTTTTCCAACTTTTTTGTATTGCGCCCGACCGGAGGCCGGAATAGTCAATTTGAAATTCAAATAGACTTTACGAAGTTCAACCCGTATTATCACTCTTATTTCATGAGAATACGTCGTTGGTCAAGATTACTTCCAACATCATTTTATGGTGCAAACATGTCTCAAGCTGAGCATAAAGAGTTTCTTTCGAAAATAAAAGTAGTTTGATGTGTACACATTTACTCTACTCGAAATTTCAGTTACTGTTTGTCAAGCTGTGGTTGATGATCTTGCAATTCAAGTGCTGTTCAGTGTTCCAAGACCGATGTGTTCCATGATGCCCCGTTCCGTCCAGAAAACAAAACTGATAAAATACAGCGATTAATAGTTGTGACACTCCAAAACTATCGCCGCAATTAGTTTCAGAGCTCAGCACGTTACAGAATCTCACCCTCCTTCATTCTATTTCCATACATATACAGTGTGGACATAACGGTGATTGTCCAAAACGGCTCATTATCTCCAATAGTGCTAGTGAGAGAGGGTAAAACATGTCTTGGTTGGGATTGAGACTTCAAAAGCCTACACTAGCACAAAGATGTTTGAATATATATCCCTATGCATATATGGATGGTCACAAATGTTTTCTATGTCTTATTAGGTGGGATGGCATTTATGTCTATCCGCGGTGTTGCGGAGTGCGGCCGTTCACTGTACTCTGTGGTAGAAATCTGATCTACGATGTGTCATTGGTTAGGGGCAACGTTACTAACTGAACCGTCTTGACACTGGATAGCATTGTTGCATGCATGATCGAACTCTTCGATTTTTGGTATAGAGTTACGAGAACGGGCAAACTCAAAACAGCGCAGAATTTATGTCTTATCACTATCTATTTTGTGACCGTCTATTGCATCCCTCTGTTTTTACACATGGCGCAGCCAACGTGCATACATCTCATCCCAGCCAAACATGCCAATCCGGATGATCTCTTTACAAAACATGTCTTCATTACAACGTCTCTTTCAAGATAACTATTGTCCCACAAATCATTTGGTTCAATCGCCGTCGTCCAGCACTGTTAAATTGCATGTAATATTATGTGCGCGTAACAGGGTAACCATACCCTTTTTCTTTTCACTTTTCCTCTCCAATTACCCATTTTTGGAGTGCCACATACTATGTGGAAGTCACGTGTTAAATCACGAATAAATCTATTCTATTCTATTCTATTATCGATTTTTCATAATTGAAAGTCATATTCATTTTTAATGTTGTGTTTACTGCTAAAGTTTCATCAAAATAAGTTTACTCCTGTTTGAATGGCGTTCATTGAAAAATCATGACGTTTTCATAAGAACCTTGATAAAAAATCAATAGATCAAAAGATCAGGAAACGCAAAATGTGACTTTCTTGAAATTGAGAGAGGTACACGTGGTAGCAGTTTCAGAGGAATCGGAGTCTGCTGAACCCCCTATCTCCGACATTCTTGCTAAAATCAACTTCGCGGTAGATCAACATTTTTATTTTTAGCTGTCATCATACTGAAAAAAACATTGAATAAAAACATTGAATACTGAAACAAAAACACATTTAGCATGAATTACGTTACATTCCATCCAGGCGTTAGCGCACGGTAACAGTAAGAAATTAATTTAACAGAACGCAAAAAATCAATAAATCAATATCGGCAATCGATAGCAGCTTGTTTGAAGAAATTTGATTTTAGGAGTTTTGATTTTTCGGTTGAAGTTCTATGTGGTGTTTGTATGCTGCAGGCTCTTTTTCAGTAGAAAACCAAAATGTTATAAACCCATGAAAATTGCAAGATTATATCTTTCGTTTTTCTATTGAATTAGTGTCCTCCTCTTCTATATTCCATGCAGTTCAATCTCGAAAGCTAATCGTGTCTCACTCCATATTATCCGTTCAAGACGTCAAGATTTATTAGATCACTTCAAATCATTGCGAAATGGTGTTCCTTGACTGCCCTCCGGATATATTTGCCTCTGCATACTCGGAATATCTCTTAGCCACGGATATTGGGTGACCGGACTCGGCCTTTTCTCACTCGAATTCGTGTTCTATACAAATTAATAACATTTTTGGGCTTTTTAAATTTTGCGTCAAACTCAAATTATAACCGAAAATGGTCTCTGAACAGAACAAATAGATTGGATTTCAGTAGATTCGAGTTTATAAACGTCTTTCTGACCAGCACATTCTTGCATCAAGAATTACAACACCATCTACAGAATTAGGCGGTATCATTTGACGTGACATGAATTTGCACTCTATGTGAGTACGTTTAAACTGACTTCGTCTCCTGAGAGTCCCACGTCATAGTACACAATCTTGTTCGGCAATAGTTCTCTCAGTTTGAAAAGACCAGCTCGGGATTCCGAAAAATGATTCGACGAAGCATATGTAACGAAAACTACATCATCCGGCTGTAAAAACGTTGGCAGAGAAAAACAACCTCACAAACGGATATTACCTTCGCTTTATTTGTTCTTCATTTTGGAAAGTCTATTTTTTGGTGATTGGAAAATTAGATAACTGCTGATACATTGACAGATCACAAGCAACATTATAGAAAAAACACAACAGAGAGAATAAGTGGATGGAAAGTTCACTTTAGTTTTTGTAATTTAGTACATAGATGACTGCCAAGTGCATACTACATACATGGGTCGCCATTTTGAAACAGAAAAAGTAGAAAAATAACATGGGAATAGACAATTACATATAACTCTTGAAGAAAATAAGTTTTTACCTCCACTGTTTGCTTAAGCGAATGATTTCGTGCGGTCAATCCATATTTTGACAATAAAATTCGGATCAAACGGTTTGCCAGGAATTGAAACCGAAGAGTTGTCGTGGGAGATAAAAACTAACTGCTGAAATGAACCGACATTCTCCTAAATACTGCAGGCAATAAAAGGAAGATGAAAATTGTACTAAATTGGGTGAGTAAAGTTGAATGTCGACATTGTACATTTACTTCTCTGGCCGTGCCTCTAATTTTTCGAATTTTAATCAACTTCTCCCCCCCCCCCCTTACACAGAATAATATAAAGACAATGAACCTCGTCCTCGGGTTTGACAAAACCAAGCGGTTGCAGAAATTTGTCACCAATATTCACGAAATGGTCCGTTGTATACCATTTTACGCCGAAGAGTAACAAAACAACAAAAGTGATTCCACTGTAGATTGAAATGTCTATGAATCTCCTCATGGCTCCTTGAAAATGATCAATTAGGAGAGGTTCAACTTGAAGAACAACAAGTTTATCAAATCGAAGGACAGATCAGTTACACATCATCAGTTACACGCATATTATATATAAATCAAAAATTAGCCTAGAAATTGTTCAAGCTTCAATGGAAATAAGCTCCCGTTGTTGCGGGCATGTATATCGTGATGTATGTATACGACCCCGAGGAAAACGTTGAGTCAAATCAATTATTGTTCGTATGTGGCACTTATTTCCAGTGAGAACATTGTAGGTACAGTTCACGAAAAACGGAAGAATCGCCACAGCCTTGTGATGACGTTCTTCACAAGTATCTTAGGGTAGGTTTATCCTTATATATTCTCCTATTTACTATACTTTCGAAATTGTAAGAGAGGTTTCATCGTGTCCTAAACAATTATTCAGCTGGTTTTCAGCCATATTTGCAGACTAACTGATGACACTCTCGCTAAAGGATCGGTAGTTTACGCGAGACGTTGTGGTTGAGACCAGAAAAAAGTCCATCTTTGTGGTGTTTATATTGTACTATGTTTTTGGTAGTATGCTTGGTTGGTCGTTCGACTGCAGATTTCATTCTGCAGACTGAATTGTGTTATATATTTGATAACCTTAAAGATAGCGTTTCCTTTATCTGAAATTCGTAAAAGTTTTAAAATGTTCAATATGTCATGAATAAATATTTCCAGTCAAATTTAGCAAAATTTGCATAATATCAAGCTTTAATGAAATGTACACATTTTCACTGTAACGCAGCCCCACTTAGTTCAATCAATTTTGAATCGAATTCATTTTTTCAGTCAGTACTCGGTTTTGGGTGGGTGATGGGATGTTGGGAAAATTGTAACTTTGATGTTTCGTCAACTATTTCTATATCCTCGTAGGTAGGACCCGATTTGGTGTCATTACGTAAGTCGCTTTGCTGAGAAAATGACGCGAGATTGAGGTATAAAAATATATATTTTCATCATAAATGTTTGATTTTCCATCGAATCGGCCTGTCAACTGGAAACTCAAAGTTAGAGAGAAACGAATCTTCATCTTATCGCTATCTATCTTCAATTATGGTTTTGTGTTGTTGTGAACATTATTTTTGTGCTTCAATAAAAAAAATTATGGGTTGTTAGGCTGGACTTTCTAAATTTGGTTTTTTAACCTAAAATATTTTCACTAGGAATTACTGGTGTGGGTCATCTACTGATGAGAGCAGCCCATTCGGCATATGGATCGATAATTGCTCGAAATGCCTAGGTGACTAAGGTTTGTAATAGGCAAACTACTAGGTTTGCATAGCAAACTCATAATTTTATTTATTCCCATAGGTACTCGACTACATTTGGACTGTTTGTTTTTTGCTTTGTTTTTATATGGCATCTAGACTTATGCCCAAAACATCACTTGTAACTGTGTCTGCAGTCACAGACTAGTATTGTAATAATTTAAGAATTGCATGTATTTTTTATAAATTTGATTAATATTACCGTTCGTATGATTTGAACTGATACTAATAGTTAGTTGACGATTTATACTGTTCACTAGGGTTTTAATTGGATTGATTTCATATTGGGATCGTCTAACTTGATTTTTTTCTTAACATCATCTCTTGTTTCATCATTATATGTTCGAAATTGGGCTGTTGTTCCTTGAGTTGATATCGTTCCATTGATCTCATGACTTGTTTCGGTTCTGAATAAACTGGTTGTTGAATGTTTTCACATGCCCAAACGTTGGTACATGTTGCTTTTTCTGGATTATGATAACAATAGTGAAAATGTTTTATTTAAAAATAATCTCTGAACATAGTATGTATACAATATATTGAAATTGTTGTCCGAAGTCAGTCTGAATGGTCGTTCAAAGTTCCAAAGACGCACCATTCTGAATAAAGTTTGGAGGTTGTCTGAAGACACGACTTTCCAAAGAAAGACTACATCGTCGTCCTCAGGCGTGAATCTCCTGAATCTGTCTCGCCCTGAATCTGAATCAGTGAATCTGAATGATCGCCCAAAGAGAATTTGATTCTACCTGTCAAGGTGAAGTGTAGTCAATTCGATCGGTTTTAGCTAATGAAACTGATGTTATCAGATATGATAACATATGAATTTTATGAAAAAGGAAAAGAAACAGAACTGAGCAAAACATGAACAACAGACGTACTGTAGATAGCTTGTAGGAAATTTAGTAGTTCACTGAACCTCTAGTTACGTATATACTCCGTAGTCCTTTGATGTTTCATGAATCGACATGGGTCATCTTTCTAGGTTCCATTCTGCATGTCATTCACTGCTCGATGCAGATAGAGATAGAAAAGAATATGTCACAGAGAAAGAGTGAGAAAATGTGATAGGAGATTGGGAGACAGATTGGGAGAAGAAGAAAGTAAGAAAGTGAGAAATACATAGATTGGAATGACAGAGAAAGAGAGGGAGAGAGAGAGAGAGATAGAGAAAGAGAGAGAGAGAGGAGAAGATAGAGAGAGGAAGAATCAGAGAAGGGGACAGTGAGACAAAAAGAGAGGGAGAGAAAAATAGAGAGAAAGAGAGGAAGAGAGCTACGACTATCTAAAGCAGACTTCTCTCAGTCGAAAAAAGCGACTTTCCCTATCCTTTAGTCTAACTAGTATGTCACCAAGTCACTGTATTTTGCGTGAATGGCGTTTCTATTTGATTAAACATTAACTTTCTACTCCAAATTTCGCTCCCAGCCTCAGCCTATGCGAAATGGTTTGAAAATAAAATGCAGCCGATTACACATCCTTTCACGTCCTCTTCCACAACAAAGTGCACCTATACTGTATTTCAGAATCGAAAAGAAATATTCGCCTCATACAAAACAAGCAACGGTTTTCGACTAGTTGACACAATATTTTAGTTTTTGTTACCCGTGCAAAAAAACTATTCAAAAGATGACAGAAACTACGGATAATGTGTAGGTTTCATTTCAATAATGTTCTGATGAAAATAAAAATAGGTAAAAAATGAGCATAGTCCAGTGAACTACGTTTCATCGACGTAAGTGGTTTTACTAGTTCAGGCACGGTAGGGAAAACTGCATAATCATGTTTAGATGCTCTTCGCCAATTCCGATAGTAGAAAACTGTGTCAAAACGTGGTTCGATAAGTTCGCCGCGATAACCACGTTATTGAAACCATTTGTGCAAGTTGGAAAACGGGTTTTTTCTTGCAAGTGTCACCAAAAAACTACACTCAAAAAAGAGCTTTTTCACGCAGACGTTTTTTTCAGCAACTCAGACGTTTTTGTAATTTATTGACGTTCACGAGGGGGTTTAGTAGTCTTCTTTGTCGACGACTTTCTTCTGTATTTTATTAACTCTAATCGCCAACTAGTTAGCAGGATAAACATCCAAGCATACAATTTATCAGTGCATGCAACGAAGTTCTGTGCAAAACACTATTTCATGTCACCTGAGTAGCTTATTTGGATGTTGGAGCAGGTTTGCCCAAGCACGATCGCGCGCAATTAAGCAAGCAAGTGCGAGAAAACAATCAGGACAGCTCCTAATAATAATAATAATAATAATAATAATAATAATAATAATAATAATAATAATAATAATAATAATAATAATAATAATAATAATAATAATAATAATAATAATAATAATAATAATAATAATAATAATAATAATAATAATAATAGTAATAATAATAATAATAATAATAATAATAATAATAATAATAATAGTAATAATAGTAATAATAATAATAATAATAATAGTAATAATAATAATAATAATAATAATAATAATAATAATAATAATAATAATAATAATAATAATAATAATAATAATAATAATAATAATAATAATAATAATAATAATAATAATAATAATAATAATAATAAGAATAATAATAAGAATAATAATAATAATAATAATAAAGGGCTACTGAATTTCTACTTTAGCGTTTTCCACCTCTTTTCCACCACAATCGACGTTTCCTCGATGGTCATTTTACATTTTTAGGGTTTACACGTATGATGATCACCGCTTCGAAACGATGCGAAATGGAAAAATAAATATGTAAATATGTAAAAAAAACTCCACACGAATTACTCAAATCTTTATTTCAGAAACATACACAGCTGGCATTTGTTCGGCTATTGGCAATATGAGGTCAGCGTAATAAAAATCACAATAATGACAATCTCTTCAACTTGAGTTGAATCAGTAAGCATATCCAACTAAGAGATAACATCTGATATTTTACAAGCCTATGGCGCGAAGTGTGATTAACAAATTACGTTGCCAAGCCGGCCATTCACGAGAAACTCCTCAGCAGGCCATTGGCACGCGTTAACGTCAACAAAATACGTTGTCGACTCTTCCATATCTATGAAACTCTGGAATGCGTGACCATTTTTAATGAACTGCGTGACAATGTTCTAAATCTATGAACAACTGCTTCAACAAATATACATAAGAAATGCTGATGAAACGAACTACTAGTTTTCGTGTTAGACTTTCATATATTCACATGCTGAAGCAGTTAAAACACTAGCATGAAATGTAGGATCATAATATTATGTTTATTCAACGAATTAGCGTCTCATTGTATTTTGTACAGAATTGAAAAAGAGTATACGGTGTGTTGGTGGACACTTATCTCAAATTCACAGTTAATAGTTGATAGTAATCAAGATTAGTAAAAAGTGGGGGGCCCAGAAAATGTGTGAGTTGTGCTTGATTTCACCTATATATCAGCAAAAAGTGAAGAATACGTATTGCTGTGATATTGTAGCATAAATTCTTGCACAGATAGATACCATTGTTGGAAAATGGTGCACGAAGCCCGCACAACATTTCAGAAATGGCCTGTGGTATTTTACGCGTACTTC
Organism: Litoditis marina; assembly: GCA_964036275.1. Classification (NCBI taxonomy): domain Eukaryota; kingdom Metazoa; phylum Nematoda; class Chromadorea; order Rhabditida; family Rhabditidae; genus Litoditis; species Litoditis marina. Next base: position 20,308,312 of record OZ038433.1, read on the forward strand.
GTTATTATGCGTGCGTTGTGAAACATTGTTTTAACAATGACATTGTTATATTTTTGCAGATACTACTGCTACAATATCACAGCAATCCGTATTGTTCACTTTTTGCTGATACACAGGTGAAACCGAACACAACTCACACATTTGTTGGTTCTTCCAGTTTTTACTTATTATTCTCTTTTTGCTAGTTGTACTCTTACAACTATCCATGTCACCAACGAAGCGTTTAATAAATTGACTATTGTGATTACAATAGTTCATAAAAGTTCATTATTACGATAGTTTACAATAGTTCAATACGAGTTCAGAATCGGTAAATTATTTTATTATAAAAGAAAGCTTAAAGATGGGCGGAAACATTTGTTCCAATAATAGAAAAATCTGTGACAACTCGATCTATCTCTATATCTTTCTGATATCCTAATTATAAACCTCTGTTTTTGTAATTTCATTCAATTTTCCCCTGTCAGACGTAATATGTTACAAGGAGAACTGGCGCCGTTACAAGGAGAACTGGCGTGATAAATTTGAAGTTTCCGAGATAATAACGTGATAGTAAAAATTTTGACATCGAATTTATATTTCAAATTTCAACCGGTCTGATTTCCGTGAGGGACCCATTACGGAGGAACTTTTCAACAACGACACGAAACCATAAATTTGGTGGAAACCGTCCGATATAGCGCAAATTTTCACAGAGTCTCCGATTGTTGAACGCTCTCTTATTTTAGTGTCTAAAAAAAGGTTATATTTGAAGCTTTACGTCAAATAAAAGCTGAGTCCGCAATGGCCAAACCAGAGGGAACTTACGCAGAGCGCTTCGCGCTCCGAGCGATAAGTTAATAGTAATCAAGAATATTCAAGTGGCATCGATTTGGGATAAATTCGATGATGACAGACTTGAAACTATTGGTTCCATTGAGACGTGTAAAGCAATCCATGACGGCCTGAAATTGATGGGATTAAGGATATGGGATATGGGACATATATATATATATATATATATATATATATATATATATATATATATATATATATATATATATATATATATATATATATATATATATATATATATATATATATATATATATATCCTGTTCATCTCTCTCTATTTCTCTCTCTCTCTCTCTCTCTCTCTCTACAGCTTTGATAAAGTACAGCTTCAATAATTTGGACAAAATAAGAAGATTCATAGAGGAATTGAGGCAGACTACGGTAAATCGCACATAGATCAAAACAATCACACCACTCAGTTTTGACCTAAGAAAAAGTATAAATAGGGGATAACGCTCATTTCACTACACATTCCTACATGCCTGCGCAGGCAGCTACTGTCTATATTACCCCCAGCTATATTCCCACGACACGACAGGTCAAGGAAGGAAAATAAGGTGCCTCACTCTCTCTCTCTCTCTCTCTCTCTCTCTCTCTCTCTCTCTCTCTCTCTCTCTCTCTCTCTCTCTCTCTCTCTCTCTCTCTCTCTCTCTTTCTATCCTCATTTTCTTCAAATTTTCATCAGTATTAAAAGTGATCCTCTCAAGTTTCGCACCACTTCTTACTCCTTCACACTAAGTTTCTCTGTTGTTGTTAGAGAATAAACTTTAAAATAAAATAAAGTCAATTTCAAGAAAAAATATTTTGAAATCATTATCAAAAATTTTTTTGGATCAATTTGGAAACTAAACTAAAACAGTTTTGTTTGTTTTATATAAGTAACACTACTCTATCTTATTTGTTAGATCTTTCTGTTTCTAGTTTATCTGTCTAGTTTAAGGTTTTATTACTCATGAGTTAGCTGTTTTTTAGCTTTGATAACTAAGTTGAATAGTTTTTTTTTCATATTTTATTAGTGGTAGAACCGGTAGGTTAGGCTCAACTGAATAATCGATAGATTCATATAATAATCAAAATTGATAACTACAGCCCTACTAACCTGAAATTGGCGAGCTTCTGTTTGATATTGAGCTTAAGGGCGAAATCAGACATAAACTCTTTAGTTTCCATATTTCTTAAGTAATACACTCTGTAGAATACGTTCTACATGTCTTCTCCTCTCATCTCTCTCTCTCTCTCTTTCTCTATCTATTCATCTCTTTCCCGCTATCTCTTGCGCTCTTTCCCTCTATTGAAGGGAGAATAGAGCTACTGACAAGAAACATGTGGAACAAAATACGGCGTTTTTACCATATTAAATTATCGAAACAATAAGTTTTTAGGTTGGCCGCGAACATTTAGAATTTGAAGAACATGTGTCGCATTTGTTTCAAGATCGCTCTTCTGGTTGAAGAACTATGAGTGACTTCATGAGATTCTCCAACTTTTCTGTTTTCTCTATGTATCTCACATGCTTGCATGTAAATAAATCAATCAATCAACCAAACACAAAACACACATGCTTCAAGAAGTTATAAATATGAAAAACTCTGCGCAGTAATACGAAATCAGATCGAACCAAAACAATTTGAACAGAAAGAAAGAAACTTACGGAAAAATACTTCTGTCTATGTTTTTCCAAATCATTGTGGTGTTCTTCGGTTGATAATAGTAAACACTTTTCTGATTCTTTGTAAGAAAACCCATCCAAAATCCGAAGGTTGATGCAGGTGAAGTTATTATAAATGAATCACAAATTTGAGAGGCTATATAGAAGTCGACACCCATCGAGAAATTACCTATGAACGAAGTGTTCTGCAAATATAGACACATGAGTGAATCGCAATTTGAAGTAATTGTGTCCGGATGCACTATTCGCAAACCAGGAACCAAACGATCCGTTTCTTCCCACCCACATGTTTGATTCCAGGACCGAAACTGGTCCAACATACTATGGAAACGCGGTCCGACCCGGACTCAGGCGAGGCTTCCGAGGTCTGTTGGGTCGCCGCGGGCCGATTCCCAGTGAGTACCCGTCCTTTTTGTGTTTATTCCTTTTCACATATTTGAAAACACCCGATATTACATTTCATTGATCATTAAAACCGAAAGCACGCTGTATATCATCATAACCTATTAGCAATGGGAACCATGATCAACAGTTTGTCCTCGTTCACTAGTAGAATCGTATCGACAGAAGCGAATCAGGGCGGGAACCGGGAACGATTAAAAATAATCAGGAAATGGCTTTCAAACGGGTTTCCCGTGAATGAAATGAGCTTCCCTCATTCCGACTCGCCGGGCTGGAACCAGCTTCACCAAATCGCGCTCAGTTTGCCGTTTATGTCCCGGTCGCCTCCGGGACAATTCCAGTGTATAGAACAAATTCTTCCTAACTTCGGTTCGAGTAAGCACAGATTCTGTTTCTCATCAAGTTAGACACGGCGTGGATAAAATACTTCGAGTATGCTTCGGGGAAAGTCGGTTTAACATAAAAATTGACCATGGATACTTTCCGGATCTCACACGGATTTACTCCAGATCTTAATGTAAGAATATCATGTGCAACTCCGAAGAAAATCTGTGAAGATATCGGGAAATATCTGTGGTAAATTTTGAATCATACTAATTTTTCGAATTTTTTTTATAATTACTGTCTACTTCTGTAATTCTTTTGGAAACTATTTTTGCTCAATTCTTTCTGGTTCACAACGTCTGGGATTTAAACTCTCAAAAATTTTGTTCGGTTACCACTGCGGCATGACTGCGTGTGAAGAGGTGAGCGGACTGGTTTCTTGTATTAGGAACCTGCGCTCTTAATCTACACCCCTGATTCACGCCAGATTTACCTCGAATGCACTCGGACCTACCATAGAGTCTACTACCACAGAGATATCATGGATTTATCTGGGGTAACCAGATTCCTATGGAGCTTCACACAATTGCAATTCACAAACTGTACTCATCGGAAAAATATCCAATCAAGTAATTCTTCAAACAAAATTATCAACCGACCTGTTCCGTTAAGGAATTGCTGTGAAGATATGTTACCAATTCGGACATGAAATTCCAATCATCACCGAATAGAGCAACATTCTGTGAGTTCTTGAAAAATAACTAAATCAGCGGATAATTTTGAGCGACATGTTCCCATTATTGGATGAAACAATTGGACTAATTTTTGAAGCATGGATTGTTTGTCGAAAAAACGCAGAAAGCTTCAGTATACAAGCCCCCGAGTAAGCCGAATGATTGGTGATGGAGCATAGGAGACTGGTAACACATGAATGAGGAAGACATGAAGAAATGTTGATTGCTAAATATCATTAGCAAATACACTTGTCAACCTCGAGGAGAAGTTCTAACATAGCTTATACTACGATATATGCATATATATACTGCATTTTATTTGCATTTTGTTGGATGTTGCATTTAGCCTCCACGTATTACTCTTCAGTCACTCGTTTTCCTTTAATTTCATTTTTTCTGCGTTAGCGGCGGTGTTGTTCTGCATTTTGATCATAAAACAATACAATCACATTTTTCCTCGTTAGGCGCCATGTGACGGGGTTATTGGTGTCGAACAGGCGCTATAAATGATTACTGACAGGTAGGACGACAGAAAGAATTTTGGCATTCCATTATCGTGAGTATTTGCGAACACCCGTTGTGATATGGAGTCAGAATCAAAACCGTACAGGAGTCTTTTTCTGATAACATTCACATGATTCGAATCAACTGACAACTTTATAATAATACGACAGAGATTTCAGCAGGAATCACGAATACTGTGGTTGTTCCGAGAGGAATGAACAAAAAATATCCCACCTTTTCGTACAACACATACTTCAACAAGGCAGCAGTGAGCTCAAAAGTTGACTCTGCTTGAAACTGAATGAAATCGGTTCTTCTGATATGTGCACACACATAATCATGAACGTCGGTTCTGAACAACTACGATCAGTGAAACATTTTGATAGTGAAAATAACCCACAACTTCTTGTGCGTTTGCGAGAACAGATGCAAAGTACATTCATCACTTTTGAAATAAGTTTGTGCGCTTCAATGCTGATAATAACCACGTTGGCGACATCGAGACTACTTCTCCATTGTGGAAATCAAAACAGCGCTTTTTTCGCACCCATTTAACCCTATAAACAAAAATTATTAAATGATTTTTAGTATTAAGCTGTATTTCTTCTTTTCGATTCCGAACAGGAATTCATCAAAGACAGCCATAAATTTCGGGAATGTTGAGAGCTCGTCCCAAAAAAGGGGATCGTTCTCAGTTTGAATTGTTTTTAGAATCTTTCAGATAGAATCGTCTTACACTGCTCGAGGTTTTCCATACTACGGCATTCTATACCGCATTTATCTACATTTTGTGTTACCAGAAGAAAACTGTGAACGTTAAGCTAACCTCTGTTACGTTAACGTTCGATGAAGGTTTTTGTTTATTTTTTTGCTTAATAGCTCTCACGCGAGCTAAAGATTTCATTTTCAGAGTTTGCAGTTACAAACTACCGGGCACAACGTGAATTGTAACAACTCACAAGTTCTTTGTTTTAATTATTCGGTTTCCATATTTCTTCACTGGTGTAGAAAAATTTAACAGCTCGCGAACATCTGAGTCACAGCTGCCAAAATAATTGTAATTCTGTCCATAGTTGGTTTTCAGCTGCACAAACATAGCTTTTTCATTGACAAAGCTGAATTGTGAAGAATTATTTTTTCCAAGTGCATTGTGACGTTACGCAAACAGTCTTATTAATGCAGTGCATCTCCATTCTCATGTGATTCATAACGTTCTGAAGAGTTATACTGCGTCGGATGCATATCAGCAACTGATAGAGAACAGGTGTAATTTCTTCTAACAAAAATTGAGTATAGTGTTGCTATTAATTGAACAAACGATTCGTATACCACTTTTTGGTTTTGGGATGATAAATGATGTGTTCGTTATGCGGCGAACTCAATATTCGTTTCATTTCTCGTAAAAGTTATTTTTTTCTAGTTTGTATCCTGCTCACATGAATTTAAGGGCATGTAATTTCTTGCTTGTGAAAACAACAATAAGATTTGAGACAGAGTTGAGTAGTGCCAAAACAACTTTTGAATAACTTGGTCATCAACGATACCAAATAGATTTTCGGTCGAGATGTTGAAACTCTTTATAAAAAGAATCAGCTAAAATCGATTCCTGGATAACTTTTCGATACCGATTTACACACTTTAACGGATCGATGAAATCACTCGAGGTCAGTGGGTCACGTCCTATGTGCTCCAATACATGAGGAACCTGCAATATTGAAAATTAATTTTTCTGTAGAAAACAGCTGGACAAGTAATCTATTTTTATTTCATCAACAGCTGTAGGTTTTTAATCTCGAACCGTCACAGTTCTTTCATAAAGCGAGAGAAATGTCTGATATAGGACGACCAATTTCAAATTTTCCTACACAAACTATCTATAGTAAAAATTGGAATTGGAAATTTATATGGTTCGAACGATGAATCATTCATGTTGGAATTCTCTATTTATTTCCAGATTTCGCTCGATGGCGCGAAATCCGTCGATATTGTTAGAATGGGGTGCAATTCCACAGAAAATCGCGTAAAACACGAGAGACCCGAGTATCCATTTACTTAACGGAAAGTGCTGTAAATCTGTAAAAAAGCCAGATCTTGTGAGAGGTTTGAAATTAGTCGTCTTTCTATTAACACTGACCGTACTCGTTACCTTCCTAGGTAAAGCCTAGCCAGAGACACATACATGCTCAATTCTGTAGGGTAGATCAGTTCGTTTTCAAAAATACTTGTAGTATCACTCATCCACCTTGATCGTGTAAATACGGGAAAACCTCGGAAATATACTCAGTACTTCTTGTAGCTGCGCAGCACGTTGTTTATACTTTTCTTGCGTAATGAAAAATTCTCTTTTCAACTGCTTCGCGATACAATATCCATTGACCAAAAAATATAACTGAAACCGAGAAAACATGAAAAGACTTTCATGAATGAAAACCACCAGGTTCCATAAAAACATTCAGTTACCATTATTATAACACAATCATACACAGTTTTCTTCTCACTTTTAAAAAGCAGTATTTCCACCCTGTAATCGTTACAATTCTTCATTCTGCCGGTCACCGTGTGTGAAAAATGTATTTTTGGTCAGTCAAACTTACAAGTTTACTAATGAATGTGAGTATCAAGTCAGAAAAAAATGTTGTGACACATCGAATGCTCTTGAATTTGAAAATGATTCCAAAAACCGCCATCACAACATATTCATTATTCGCTCACATGATTGGCAAGTCTTCCCTCTAGGAACGGAACAGTCACGTATCCAGTCAAGTTGTTCGGTTGCTCGATGGTTGCATAAACTGTAAACGAAAATATACAAGCACTATCCGGTTCCAATTGACTTAATTTCATAGCTATCCGAAAGAGGCATTTAACAAACGATGCCTGACACTTTCTTATAAAAAATACGAGCTAGAGATGATGTGATACCTAATGTCAAAACAATGAACTAGTAATTGATGAAGTTTACGGTTAACATCTTTGAAAGCATCAGGTACTATATCTCAGCGAATTTGGATTTGAGGGTACCAACTTGAATTGTGCTCATTTCTGTTACAAAATATAATTACACAGCACGAAAATACGGCAATTGCCACGATAAATGTCCATGTTCGTTGCAAAGAAATCGGCATCTGCTATCTGAAAAGGAAAATGTTTAAAAAGTTCACACAAAGGTAGATGAATCAAAAAATAATCATTCCAGTGCGTCACGAATGATGACAACCCAGAGAAAAATCTTCGCAAATGATGAAAGGCATCCTTTTGTGTGGTACTGTGAACAAGCAAAGGACTCATGAACAAGATGAGCGTTTTCTCAGCGGTTTGAACGGGCAATAAGACGAGTGTTCAGTTTTGACTTTTTTTAATAACCGCAGTTACGTTTCATAAAACTAGCATTTATCTAGACAACGTTTCTGGAACAATGCCGCGCTCCGATATCGTACACACCGACCTCGATAGAAAAACTGCTTTGTCACCGATCTGGATAGAAAAACTGATTTAATTAAAGTGCATAAATAGTTTCATGCATTGTTGTGTGTCTGCTCATTAGACGGATCAGTGTACTTAGTGTATATTTAGTGTATACTAACATATTATTGGGGAAACAACATTACAAAAATGAAGCAGAATCTCTACAACATATTATCTTTCCAAGTGTGCATCTCTTCTCTAGCGATCCTCATCCAGTTTCTTCCGACTTTCGATTCGAATTCATTCCTCCATCTTTGTTTTGGTCGCCCCGGGGGTCTTGGTGCATCAATTATACACCATTCCAACATCGTTTTTGCCCAACGATCGTTCTCCATGTGGCTGACGTGTCTTGCCCATGACCATTTTCTCATGGCAGCACGTTCACGAATGTCTGGTAGTCGCACTGTTCTCGTTGGTTTGACGATCGAAAAGAGTCACACCAATCATTTTTCTCATCATTCTCCGCTGACCAGTTATCAAGGTAGAAAGATCTTTGAGACCGAGTACCCATGTCTCACAGCCATACAGAACTGCTAGTTCTATGCATGCCTGGTAGACCTTACGTTTGAACGTCAATGAAACGGTACGACTTGTGAGAAGTGGATAGTATCGATTGTAAGCACACCAACCCGCACGGATTCGACGTTGTATTTCAGTCGTATTGTTCAGCTCAAACCAAAGACGGTGGCCAAGATAAATGAATTTTTCACAATAGAGTATAATCAATCCATCGACAGTGATAGGTGTTTCAGTATAATTTGACATCAACAATGTCTTTCCATGATTAATTGTGTGACCAACTCTCTTGCTGGCCTCTGACAGCTCTTGTAACATTTTCCGAAGTCCATGAGGACACTGACAGAAAACAACAATGTCATCAGCAAAGCGGAGATTGGTGAGTCTTGTGCCACTGATCGGAATACCGTACTCATCCCAGTCAAGAACGCGGAAGACCTCTTCGACAACAGCAGAGAACAACATTGGAGATATGGTATCTCCCTGTCGAACTACTAGCTGAACCAATACTGGTGTTTTGTTGATACCTATCCTGACATGAACCTGCGATTTTGCATGAACTGCCTTCATTGTATTGACTATCTTTGTATTCCCCACTTCGGTTTGAAAGAGCTGTCCACACTGAATCAAACTCGACTGAGTCGAATGCTTTGCGATAGTCAACGAATGTCATGTCGTCAATCGCACAATCACGTGAAACATGTTAAACACAGCAGAACTCAGAAACAAGAAATGACTTTTCTCATTAGAATAATTTCTCACCACTGAATGAAAACTGTTCAGAGAACAAAGTATACAACTGTGAAAACGCTGGCAGCTTGAAGTACCGGAGAAGATGCAGGCTTAAATAATATGTGTCGATATGTGTCGAATTAGCCTGCATCTCCTTATGAATTTCAAACAGTACAGGCGACATCTGGCTGACCCCGGTATTTTAAGTTGCGAAATTGGCGAGTCCGGTATTTTAAGTTGCAGCAGTTTTTCAGAGTAGAAGTAAATTGAATATTCACGTGAAGTTAGTAAATTGAATATTAACGTAAAGTTAGCAACTTCACGTGAATATTCAATTTACTTCTAGTATACTTTGTTCTCTGAACAGTTTTGAATCAGTGGTGAGAAATTAGCATATTCGGACGTTTTATCTAATCTTTGTTTGTTGCAATATCTTTCTCAGTGGAACAACAAAATGTTTTTGACCAATGAAAATTGCGAAATTAGATTTTTTATTTCCCTCTTGAGTTATTGACCTCCTTTTCTAGACTCCATGCAGTTCAATCTCGAAAACTGATCGTTTCTCACTTAACATTCGTTCTTTATGCAAATTCATCTAGTTTCAGCCTCTTTTCTTGCTCCTTTTTCTCAAACTTGCGGCCTTCTCTCACCTACGTACATGATGAAACACCGAGATTTTCTCGCAATTTTCATGGGTCTTACCTGCAGACAAACATCTCAAAATGTTAAAAAAAACGTTGCCAGAAATACCACAATTGAAAAAGTTCAGACGTTTTATTGAATGTAATTAATACAACACAGCACTGGACGATTGAGAATTTTTCGTTTGCAATGACCGTAAACCGTATCTTGTTGGCCTAAATTTGTTGGCCTAAATTTGTTGGCCTAAATTTTGATCCGTAATCGAGCGTTTTTAAATGTTTTGTGTGCAAGGTGGACAACTTCTAGCTCGAAACACAATACATTACTTTTTAATTATCCAAAAATTGTTTGCATTGCACATTATATAGGTAGGTCCCTTAAACGTTATACTAACTCATATGGATATCAATTTTCGAAGATATCAGCAATTGAGGACTATAATTTTTAATCTTGTTCATTATTCTCATATTGGGCAAAACAATCCGGAAAGAAGCTACTTTGTTTCTTGCTCTAATGATGAGAAAGTCTGAGAAATTCAGTACTATTTCACGAAATCGTTGAAAAACATTGATGTTAATCACAATTCATACTCTGGTTTTGCATTTTTGACAATGCGTCGCAAACCTATCAACTTTTTATAGACAGCTTCTATTCTTCAAAGTTCATGTGGCATGAGATGTTGTTGGTTAACAAAAAAATTTAGATTTGTTCGTTTTGTTAGGATAATTTGAATGTATTCTTACAGAGGTTCAAGATGGGCATCGAAATTGTTCATTTTCCTCTTACTCCTCTCAAATTGAAACTTTACTTTTTCAAGACAAAGTATGTGTGAAAGAATTAACCAATTGAATAAAACATCAATGTAGAAGTATAACCATCAACTATTATCAATAATAATCTTCAAATTTTCCTTCTAGTAGTGATAAAATTACACAAACATTTACTATTGAAATCACATTGCACACCTTGTTATACTAGAAAAATTTACAATGCATCACAAGCTTCTTCATAGATAGGTTCTACTTTCCGAAGCCCATGTGGTGTGAGGTGTTGTGAGTTGACAAAATAAGTTAGACCGTTTGTTTCATCGTAATAACTATAAGTTCCGTTGATAGTCAGGGGAGGCATATAGTCAATTAGTGTGCACTTTGCGCAAGCTTTCACCACATCTTCAACTCGTCCACGTGCCAGATCCGCAGAATTCTCACCAATTGTACTCTGAAAATAGATATTGAAACAATATAATTCTGGCTAACTCATCAGAGAAAAATAATGAGCTTCTCACCTGCGAAACCTTCTCCCCCCTCTTTAGATGTTCGTTCACTGTCTGAACCACGGCTGTCTTGAGTAACGGTACAGCATGAAGAATGTAAATCTTCTTCTTGACCAAAGCTTCATACTCCTTCAACCTGTTTTTGGCGTTCAAAACGTACTGGTCGGAGAGGTTGATATCGAAAAATTGTCCGTACCTGTTACAGAAACCATTCAGAAACATTATCAACCAACTAACTGTGAATAATCTCATACTCTGCGCAAGCACAGCCCCGTTTACGAGTACCTAAAAGTTTCATAGATTCACGAGTTTTCAATAATCGCGAGCTACCGGTGGTGATCGTTTTTTCACCCTATAACGACCTGAATGGTTGAAATTTCATTCTCAACGGAAATTCGTGCAAGATTCTTATAATTTTGCGCAAATACAGAGTAAATTTCTCTGCATAAGATGATTTTTCATGTTTACTTTGTCAATTATTTCGAATTATTTTGCTAATTGCCGTTTAGACAGATTGCTTCTCACAGGTTCAAGCCGGTTCAATCAGGACCAAAACATGTGACTTCAAGTCCACCTACCTACAACAAACAAATATTGTTGCTAACGTTACTACAGTCGAATTATTACAACAGAAACTAATAATAACTATTTGTGTAATCTACTAAGTAATCTGGTGCGCATTTAATATGTGGTTGCTCGCAACAGTTCTCTCTCGTTTGGACGAAAGGTTGGTTATCACCAACTATGTTTCTGCATGGAGAGTTCAGTAAGGTTTCGGTGAGATATCAGGGAGGTGCGAGTTACGGGTTGAGACAGTAATTTGGGGTATAAGAGGAGAACATGATTCTCCTCTTACTTTTCAATTACCTTCATTTCATGGATCGAATTCAAGTCACCTTGCAATTATAAAGAGAACGTCTGGCTGTATGGTTTCTACTGCTTCTAGAAAAGATTCATACCAATCGTCACAATGCCACGAATCTTCGTTTGGTGACTGTATTACGACCTCACAGCCTGAAATAGACAATGTCTAGATACATATGTGTGCACAAACCGGATAATTTTTCTAGTCCCCACCACCTCTGTCATTCTGTTCGGTGAAAACATACAAATAACTTGGAATTCATCTCACCATAAGCACTATACATGACCATCTTGCTAGCCTTTTTCTTACAATTATTATAGATCAGCGAAGCTGCATTCGAAGCATAACTATTTCCGATTATTAAAATGTTGTGATGACCCGTTCCTGTGACATTCTGAAAAATGGTGTATTTTCGAATCAGCCAACTGCGTTGAACATGTTTGCATTGGATGCTTATTAAATTTAGTTCGGGGAGATGATTGAAAACCATACCTGAAATTCACACCAATTAAATGGACCCTCATCATCGCTGTATTTGCAAATGTCCAATATCAAACTCTGGTGATCGTTTCTCAACACAGCTTCGTTTTCTTGCACGATTTCGTCTAAATGTGTTTCATTGCACTCACGGAGTTTTGTCAGTTTGTTTTAAGAACCTCGAAGAACCCTGCACATGCAAATTCAAAAACCCGAATTAAAAAATTCTCGGCAATAATAATACTCGGTTGCACAGTCAGGTGAAACATGTTAAACACAACAGAACTCAGAAAAGTGCAATGACGAAAAGTGCACGATTTCTCATCAGAATGCTAACTTTACGTGACTATTCAATATACTTCTCATTCATTTGACACCAAGGTTCAATAATTGATGGCTCGCTCAAAACTAATCAAAAACTCCTCAGATGTTAGTTTAAAAGAACCGTTACCGTGCCCCTTCAATCCCGGTTAACCTAAGAATAATCCAAGCATGGGTTCTGCGGCATACTCAATACTTGAGAGAACCTGGCTGTGAAAGCACATAGGAAGCGCTTTCTATAAGTTAAAATGATATGTTGCACTTAACATAAATTCACCTATTGTCAAGTTGTTGTATTTGTGATCTAGAGCGGTTACCGCCGCAGAACGGACAAATCGCTGTTTTTCCAAATTCGAAATAATCAAGAAACTGATACAAAGGAAGTATAGAAAGGAAATAAGAATACATATGTTCCGTTTTTCCATACTCAAATAGGGCTTTTCGTAAAATTCCGTTGATACTACCGCAAGCACAACAGAACAGAAAATACCGAGCAGCAACGCTGGAAACGCCTATGTGAATGAAGATAATTATCACACAAGTTAGTTTCATGCTGACCTGTAATAATGAGAGTGATATTGTGTTCATGAATCTGTATTAATAAATACGCGTATATGTATTAATGAGAATTGTAATTATAATTCGTTTCATTCCACTGAGACCAATTGGCATCGTGTCAAGATGTTCGGATGACTATTTTTCAGAGAATACATTAGTATTCTAAGCCTTTTTTCATTCACGTGTTGTTAAGGAACGAAACAACCGATAAAATAAATTTGCGGTCATTTGAAAAACTCCGAAGTGGTGAAAAAAGCCTGGAAAATTCATTGGCATGCTGCCCAGTAGGAATGACCAGAACTATAGAAGTGCATTAGGAGACAAACGCCCAATAGCATCGGGGAGTTTGCATGGAACCCGCTCACTTCAATTTTCAGATTGTGTGCAGCGCAGAGCGCTGCGCGGATTAGTTCGTAATGTTTTGAAATGTTTTGTATGTGAGGTATAAACCTCTCACATACAAATACATGATTTTTTCCGAAATAAATGCATTGCAAATTATAGAGGTATTGTCCTTTTGAGCAATCGTTTCAATCTGATTAAGTTAGCTGATCAATCCGTCTAACTAGGAAACCCCTACTGGGTGCTCTGTGGGACGCGGCATTTTATCTTTTCGGATGTCGAATTTGACTTTTTCACGAAAACTTTGAATGAAATTCGGGACCTTAGTTGGTACGTGGAATTTTTGTTCAAGAAATCAAAACTCTCTCAGAATTTTCTTCGTGATAAGTAAGATGTTATGAAAACGAATGTGAAAGTAAGAGCGACTAGATTTTTTTCACTAAATTATATAATAAATTTGTATAAATAAACGAGATAAAGTGAGAGACGATTAGCTTTTGAGATTGATCTGGATGAAATATAGACTAGTATATAAGACGCTGCAAACTAAAAATTTGGCGAGATTCGCAAAATCAAGCAAAACTACGGATATCTGGTCCGTTTTTCGTTTGCATTTTCAAATCATGTAATTCTACACAATCTGGGGCACCTTCCACGAGAAGAGTTTTAGCCAGATAAAACAAGTATTTATTCATATAACCGGGAATCAGACGAATCATTTGGATTTCTGAAAGGGCGGGAGAATGATGTTTTAGACCGTTCTGTGCGATTCCGCCAAATTTTTAGTTTGCAGCGTCTTATATCAATATTTCAAGAGGAGAATAAAAAATCTAATCTCGCAACTTTCATGGTTCTCAAACAGTTTGTTTTCTACTGGTAAAGCACGCGCAAAAAAACAAATATTAGATAAAACATCCAAATATTACAGTTTTTCAGCTCATAGCTCTTTTTTTTGTAGTAAAATTCTGTTTCATCACACTGCTAGGGTAAACGGAATGTTTTTTCGAATTAGTGTGTAGATTAGTGTGATCATGAGAAATGCGAGATAAAATTTGTATTCCATTCAGTTCATTCTCGAAAGCTAATCATCTCCCACTTGACACTTGTTTTTTTTACAAGTTGAGCCCTTTTTCTATATTTCCGAAGCAAGTCAATGCCTATTTGAACGGTGTTGTAAACTAGACAAATGAATGTATGGCGATGTGTAGAATACATAAAGCAACTAAACTCTGTGTAACTTTCTTGTTAATAACCTTTGTTTCAAAAATCTAAATAAATCACTATAAACGGGAAGCGCACGTGTGAACCTTGGAAACAGTTCCCCTAGCCGCTTTGACCACGACAAAGTGTAGTTGTCAACGCGGAAGGAGAAATGTTTCTAAGGCCTTAAAAATGACTCGATGTTGACCGATAGGTCCACAACTTCGGATTAGCAAATAAGTCTGCTTTAGAGCCAACTTTAACTCGAATTTCAGAGAAATCAGTTAATTTCGGCAGCTGTTCGAAAATGTTTTGTTCCGATTATCTTGAAAAGCATCAATCAAACACTCAGTGTTACTTCGCACATTGATAGCTATCTCTCTCTATCAAAAACGCAAAAATTGGTTTAGGAGTTTCTGAGATGCAAGGAGATCCCGACATCTCCATCCCACCCTGGGTATCTCGTTCTGCCTCACTGTTTCGTGTCTCTCACAAACCGGCCGAATGTAAGAGCAGAGAAACAGCGTTTGTTTGAGGAGACGCAATATGAAATAAAGGTGCCGCGATCTTCTAGCATACGTACTCTGCGCCGCGCTAAAGAATTAGTTCAATGAGTTCATATTGGGGTAAAAAATAATTCTTGTATTCTCGAAAAGTTACCCAATGGTTGGCGTTGTGCAACGTGCATACTAGTTTTGTTCGTGTCAGAGTCGCACGGTGTTCATGTTGCTGTTATGGAATATATTTCAACTTTCAGCTGGCTTTTGATTGCGCTCCCCCATGATTCGATAAACGACCCGTAATATCGCTATCAGTTTTTTCTCTTGATGTAAGCTTGTTGAACTGCTTCTATACATATCATACATTTAGTCCAAAATCCAATCGGTATTTCTTTTACAATCATTTCATATAGTACTGAAATAACGATTGTCATTTCTCTGACGTTAAAAATTTTAAAGATACCATTTAGCTCTAATTTTGACCTTCGAGCTAGCAGTTCCATCTTATAGAGCTTGAAAACATGATTACGAACATATAGTTTTTTTTTATCTTCATCTTTTTCTGTTTTCTCAAAAAGTCGATATACGTAATGTACACCGAGCACGAGTTACGTACAAAAAATCGAGAAAATGCTGATATAAACACAAAAACTTTCTTAATACGTCTTAGAGCCTATCAGGATACAAAAAATGAGTGAAAAAGTCAAATTCATTGAAAAACTAATTAACCAAGCTAGATAGCGTCACAGCGAAAATGTTCAACTTCGGGTATGTATTCAATGAAATTAGGCATTTTTTTCTTATTTTAAATTTCTAAGGTTGTTGATGACTATGAAAACACAGTAGACTAAAAAATTTCAGATTCAAAAATTCAAGATTATAGGAAAATGGTCTATACCTGACATGTTTGTTCCATTCTGCGTGTGTTGCAGTTTCAGGTAGGTGTAAATCGGCCAATGTAGTAGATAAAGCGAGTAAGATATGTCTCCCATGTAGGATAATAGTCTGTTAGATATCAAAACTGCTTCAACGTGTGTGCCAGCAATGATGACAATTCCCGTGAAAAGAGTGACAGCAACACTGGAAGTTGTCTCATCGAAAAGCGAGAATGATTACAAGTTCATTTTCAGTTTTGCGATTTTTGAGATTGACTCGATAAACATTAGAGAGACAATCATAAGCATATAGTTTGTTTCCTGTGCCGTCCCGGAATTATATACCACACATACACCTAAAAGATACCGACATACCATAATATATTCAATACCATGTGGGTTCAACACCGGTTCACTATCGGGTCCAATACCCGGTTGAATGTCCAGCTCGTGGAAGAAGAGTGTGCAGGTCAGAGAGACGCTGACTGCATGCTCTCTCGTTTTTATAGCTGGCCAATTGCAGAAAATTGGCGCTAATCCTTGGCGCTAGGGCTGCTGGCTGTTGGTGAGTTTCCAAAACAATTAACGTTTACAGGTGAGTTCTATGTCGGTGAGTTCTAACGATGGTTAAAATAAACTATATATAAGAAGCTGCAATCTAAAAAAAATCGATCCAAAATGACAATTATTTCTACAAAAAAACTGAAAAAAGTCAAACATTCGTTTCTCGATATTGGAAAATCTCTAGTGACTTTCCAAAAAAGAACTAGATTGCAGCGTCTTTTATGTTTTAACAATTTGTACCTTTCTATAAATGAGAAGTCAACGCATTTATTCGAAATGTGATTCATAGTTCATAACTTCGTCATAACTCTTTCATCATAAATTACTCAGACTGAAATAATTGCAATTTAGTTTTGTTACCACGTGAAAAATATACCCACCGGAGAAACGCAGGAGGAATTGTCGTGGGCGTTAGAGTCAGGAACGCAAGTAGACTTAACGAACACATCACAATAAAGTTCCAATTACTGTTATGATTGTCCTGTCCATTCTCTGGAATAAAGTGACAATTCTGTTACGAACTCCGATCAAACCATCAAAATGTTTATTAACAACGTCACACAATCAATCGAGTCTGTTAGAATCCCCCCAGAACAGTACTTTGAATTGTTGAGACTGTCCCATATAATCAACATGTATAAAATCTCATATTTGCTCGCAGAAGTCTACCACTAGTGGGGGAAATATTTAATGAAAAAAGAATAGTAACAAATGTGAATCCAGGATCACAAGTTTCCCAAACATGGCGCAGAATGAGTCCAAAATATTCACCGTACACGTAACGAGATTGAAATACATCAGTTCGTCTCAAGCAGCATTTTCATGTAAACTATCTCTTGGGTCACCTATACGTTACATTCAGTGCTTTTTTGTGTTTTCGCATGGGTGAACCTACCTTGTAACAAAGCAACACGAGATGAGAGTTTAGTTGGTGTTTCTTCTTTTTTCATACAGTAAGTTGAATGGATGGTCAACAAATATGAGTAAATACCTAGATAGAAAAACATTCAAAAACACAAAGCAGTGGCAATAAATGGCTTTAGTTATAACTATGACCGAAACCGGTTGGTAAATTGTAGGGTTTTGATTTTTCATGGTGAAGTTCAATACCTTACACAGTAAATTCTTCCAGATATCTCCTGGACTCGTCTTTCTGTAGGTCACATTCCATAAAACAGTATAAATGATAACATTTATGAATGCATTTTTTTAAATTTGAAATCTTCTCAATTATCTATGAAAACGGAGCTTAGCAGCAAGTGGAGTGAACCTGATGGTATAGGATACAAGGTAGCAGCGCACCTATTGAGAATTGCCAGAAGCGGGCAAATACACTGTTAAATGCCGTGTAGTCTTCAGCAAGCAACTGATATATAGCGGACACAAAGACTGAAAGGAGCATTATAAATGATCGGTATATTAGAATACATGCTTAGTAATCAAATTGGGCAGTATATTATAAGGAATTTGGTCAGTCAATTCAATACGCAAGTAAGTAAGTCACACATGAGCTACAATTTTTTTCTCTGAATTATGAGTTTTTATGATGAAATTACTAACTCAAACCCGTCAATACGTAGAAAAGTGAACGTGTTCCAACTCTCAGCAGCGTGTAAAAAATTATGGGAACCATCGAATAGAATTGCATCTCCACAGCCAGGGACCATGTATGAGTGAATGCATTTTCCGCCACTTCTAACTGAATCAAGAATAAACAGAGATTTGAGTTAGGTAAAAATGTATCCTTTCTACCTTTCCTATGACTAGGTGAATGTTTGAAAAGGAAATAAGAAGCCAAGGTTGAGAAAAAATAGATTTTTCATAGTAAAAAGTGGGGGAACCGACAAATGTGTGAGTTGTGTTTGGTTTTATCTTATCATGAGTAGAAAGTGAACGATACGAACTGCTGTGATACTGTAACAGAAGTATTCTGCGAAAATAGAGTGTTACCAATGTCGCACAATGGTTCACGAAGCCCGCATAATTTTTCAGAAATTGCCGAAGGGTATTTCATGTAGACTTCCGACGACATGCGTGCGTTGTGAACCATTGCGCAACATTGTTATTGTTCTATTTTTGCAGAACACCTCTGCTAATGTATCACTACAGTTCGTATCGTTCACTTTTTGCTGATATAAAGGTCGAACCAAACACAACTCTAACATTTGTTGGTTCTCCCACTTTTTACTAATTGTTTTTTTTTGCTAGTTGTACTCCTACAATTTCCCATGTCGCCTATTCAGATCTTGTAAATTCATTATATGGGGAATCTCTGTTTTTGTGTGCGAGAAGTCGAAGGTAGACCATAAAATTTCCGGTGTTTTAATATAAAGCAAGCTACGTGCCCCATGACTTTCAACAACTGAACAAAAAACTTTTGATGAATGATGACGTACACCACTTCTGGCGCCGATAGGCAAACAGAACTGGCGCCATTGACAAACTTACAATATTTGAGAAACCTAACTTGCGATATAGTCATCATTAGCATTACCACATTACAAACCTTCATGTTGAAAACTTTCTTGTTTTTCGCTGGCGCCAAAACGGAACGATTTTTTTTTCGATTTTCGAAAGTTTTTGGGCTACCAGCTCACACTACATGTGTTCATCATTGAATGGAGCAAATGGCAAACGATATAATTGACGTTTGAGTGTGCTTTGGCGCCAGAAGAAAAAAAAGTTAACTTGGCAAACGTGAATCTACATTTCACATTAGGGAATTCAATATCTATTAACTTTAAACAGTTCAGTTGACGACAACTAATATTTTTCTAGCATTGGCGCCAATTGGCGGCAGCGCCCGGCGCCACCATGATTTAATTCAATTATTAGATGAACCAACTGACTTGCCATGTGATAATTATTCACTGTACCGAATTTCAGACGATTTCATCGACGATCTCGTGTGTTCAGGTTTTGACGCCAACCGTTTTTTACACCGAATTATTCAACTTCTATCAATTCGAAACAGAGTAATCGACGACAACTGGTGTTCTGCCATTTTTGGCGCCTAGTGGCGCCCGCGCTCGGCGCCAGAGATGTGATATATACATTTCTTATTTCGCACGACGGGCAAACTTTTGGCCATAATAATTCGGGCACAAATTATCCGAATAGGCTCCAATTTGCTCACAATCTTCAATTTGTGATTCTCTAACGTTCTCTTTTTTCAGTTTTCAGAAAAACAGTTATATTTGGAGCTCGATTAAAAGCAAAAACGAGTCCGCAATGGCCAAACCAAAGACAACTCACGCAGAGCGCTTGCGCTCCGTGCGATGTGAGAAATGCCTATTAGTAACGAGTTGCTACCATTCTATGCTGACACTAAGCTCTAGGTTGAAGTGTGACTCACTAGTTTTGCGTAGGCCATCTCTGGGTTATCCTGCTGAAGATTAGTTATGAAAAACAGAGATTTCCAAGCAGAGCTTATATTTGCGTCAAAATTGTTCATCGGAAGAGAAAATCGGAGAAAACACAAAATGCAAAGAATAACAAATATATAGAGAGGAACTATTCGTTTTACTCGTTTATAATAAAATGTTGTTATCGTATCCAAGTTGATTGCTTTCTCTCGCGTGAGAACCATTGTTATTAAATAGCCAGACAAAACGAAAAATCTGAAAAATATTTGTTGTAACGTGTGGTACTCATTCTAGTACTTGTGAATCCTTTGTGTGTCGGCCTAAACTTTATTGAAGTAAAATACGAGGAGGTGTTGAATGATTAAGCAAAATTCACTTACTGATCAACTCCTATATATCCATTTGGAAACTGATTTGGAAAAAAATGAAACAGTACAACCAAAGTTATCGCAAATCCACGAACTCCTTGAAGATCACTGCGTTTGGACCCGGACATTTGCTAGTGATGGTTGACCGCCTAGTTATTAAAGTCGTTCGGAAACTCAAACTATATGAACTGAAACTGATCGGATTAATTCAAGCAAGAAACTCGAAACATTACATTCCCGTGAAGAGGAACACAAACAAGTTCAGTTCTTCGGAAACCTGATAGACATCCAATGTTTTAACGTTTTGGAAATTCACCACCGTTGTGGAAAATATCCTGATCCAGTTTTCTCCAAAAGTTAAACTAAAAACATTGTACAATGTTTCTCAAAGTACTCATCAACTGCCGAAAGGGTTTCATTACGTGACTTCTGGTATTATGCGTAGGTTGTTAACGACAGTGAAACACTTATGGAATACGATATTTCGGCATGGTCTCAAGGTTAGTTGGAAATTGGGAAAAAGTTGAAGAAACGAAACGAGGCCACCAAAACGGATTCGCAAACCGCTTACATAGGAAATCTTGTATTGGTGAAAAATTACCGAACGTTCAGAGAACGCCTTGTTCATGGACTTTTCAAGAATATTTCAGCGACGGAACACCGAACGAACGTTGAATATTCGCCTATTTGTCAGGGAAAAATCAAGGTTCAATTCTGGAAAAAAACACCGAAATCGGAAAATATTTAACATAGTTTGAGGAAACGTTGAAGAATGAAAATTCGAGATTGAAAAAAAACAGGGTATGAAGACTGAGTGGAACAGTGGAAGTGGAGTGGAGTGGAACAGAACAGTGGAACAGTGGAGCAGTGAGTGAGTGGAACAGTGGAGTGGAAGTGGGGGGGGGGGGGGGGGGTATGAGGACTGTAGTGGAACGAGTTGAGCACCCTCCCCCCTTCCTCTCAAATTTGAAAACCGCTAGTGGGGGGGGGGGGGCTTGAGTAGATATTTCCCAGAAAGTAGACCAACTTGCATATATTTTATCATCCTTTATTGAAATCCGAAGAAGTTTTGCTATTAGAAAAAAGGACTTAAAGGCGTAGTTATCTAGAGTTCATTATCGCAGATTATATTTTCATTATATAGAAGGCGGCATGCTGCTGGGCTGAGTTATATGTATGAAATGTTGTTTAGGGAAGTTAATCTACCATATAGTGACTTCTTTCAGTGTTCTCACAGAACCATCCAGCGTAGAAATTACTCGTATTTCATTCTATTTCCTCGTGCAAACCATGAAAGTTTCCAGAGTTCATTTATGGTTCGCTATATAAGTGAGTGGAATCAATTGCCACCAGAGATTTTCTATAGCATAAAGTCTTCCACTTTCCGGCAAAACTTGACATTCTCGTACATATCACCATCTCACGCAGCTATCAGTGTACAATTATTCAGAGAACTTTCGAAATTCATCAATACGTTTTTTACAGTATATATCGAGTCCAAGTTCCACCAGTGTGAGCCCAATTCCTGTCCATGCCGAGTTCAAGTCCTAGCCCAATGCCAAATTTCGTGCTCAATATCAAGTTCATCGTTCATCAGTAGTTCCGGTGTAGTGCTTTCATATTGGCTCTTTTTTTGCAATTTCTGTTCTCACTCTATCACATCGTCTAGCGTACAATATGGTCTCCTTGTTATTAACCAGTTGCGTTGTCCGACACTTTTCCGTCTTTCTATCCTCTCTCTCATACTCATACAGCTCTATCTTCTTGGCTCTCTTTTTGCAATTTCTGTTCTCACTCTATCATCTTTCTTACTATCTTCTACAAAACTGTCATCATATTTATTTTTTCATGGTAGCTCACATCCAGTCAAAATATGTAACTTGGAGGTGCTCCTGATCATGATCTTGCCACTATCACAAACATGTTTGTCAGACTCACCTAACTATAACCAACAAATGAGCACATAGCACCAACAAAATATCAATCTACTCCCCATCAAACTATCTAACTATCACCTAGTTCTAGATTAATGAAACACATCTGCACAAATATAAATTCTAGATACAATAAATCTTCACTTCCCCTAACCCTAGCCCCCTGTGCTACGGGTTTAGACATGAATCAGGTAGCAATCTCTATTGTTACCTCTATACTTACTGGTGTGAAATTTATAGATCGACCAATTTTCCCTTTTTCTACTCTTCCAATCAAAATAACAACTCAGTTTTCCTATTCCTCCTCCTAAAATCACTATTATTCTTCCGTACCATTTGTTTCTGTGCCGGACAACAATATTTGGTACATTTGTTTTTCAGATCACGTAGATTACGCTCTTTGTATCTGGTAGACTTGTAGTTTACTTTCGACCCCCAGCCTTGAATATTGTAGTTTGATCCTTGTCTCTAAATGATGACTACATTGGTAATTTAGTAACCTTTGCGCCCTGCTTAATTGATCTCTTAAGGCTCTTTGTTCAGGTATTTTAATGTGGCAGTTTGTGTTTTGAAGGTTTTTTTCAATTCAAAGTGAACTCATTCAAGATTTCGACCCGAGTTAAAGCATTGTTTAACATATATTTAGAACAGGATTTCACACTTTCGCTTTTGTTTATTTTTCATTTTTTTAACAGAATGTAATTTAATGTGACTCTACATTCATTGATGTAACTGCCCAGCTTTTAGAATGGTTTTCTATGCTTTTTATTTTCCCTAGGTTCATGTTTATCCGCCACCACTCTCTTATTCTTTCTTCGATTGCCCCTCCTCTATGTGAACGAATGAATTATTAACAATCGCAAAACTTGGTTCAAGATTCCCACGACCCGAGTATTTCTCATAGTTATCAGGGACTCTTGTCTGACGCAAGCTAGAAGTTTCTCACACACTCTTGCAACTCGTTGTAATACGCAATCAGAACTGAGTTCGTGTATTGTTTTGCGTGTGCCTTTCTATAATAGGGAAAATTTGAGTGAAAACAATGTTTTCGAAAAAATGATTTCAGTGATCAACAAATAATGTCGGTTGTCAAAGAAATTTTTTCAATTTTCACAAAAAATACTTCCGTTTTCAAAAAATAATTTCAATTTTAAAAACATCATTTTTTTCTTCAAATAATCGTAAATTAGCAAATCGGGAAAAAATAAATTTGAAAATTTGATATGGCGGCAAGTGTGCCGGGACACCGTGATGTTTCTGTCACTATGTATTTTCTAATTTTCACCAATGTATGAACATTCGTTTTGAAATTTGAAACCGTCACAAACGGTTTTGGATAGACAATGGGCACACCTGGATTTCATGTTCTGCAACAAAAAGGTTCGATTCAATCTTGCACCACAGCGTATTCTGCAAGTATAACGACTCGATAAACGCGATAACGACACTTTCTTCATCGCATAACTAGCGCATGTCCGTTTGAAGGTTTATTCACGGTGAACCTGGAGGTGGGAGACGCGTAAACCGATTAACCTGGCGTCTTAATTGACTGGTAAAATGTTCGAGAAACAAACTGCAAACATTGCTATGTGAATAATCATGTTCTTTTAATGAAATATTATTTATACAAAGGCGAGTTGAAAAAGTCTCAGACTGTCTCAAACTGTCCTGTTTCAATGCGGTGAATGACAGTGAATGACACCAGTGACCGTATTCACCAACGTCTCGGGAAGGTAAAATAGCTTCCCGCGCCTCTGGGCTCTCCTCACCAGCACACTATTTCCGTGCTCTACCTTCCCGCGGTATTTTAGCTTACCGAGGATTGGTGAATACGGCCACAGCAGTGCACGATTCACAGGTTCAAATATATGAAGAAAACAATGTGAGTCTTACGACGAACTGCACGTTTATTTAACATTTATTAATGATAAAAACACTATTTCTCGGTAAGTTTTTTGAAATATCTAACTTTGCAACGAAAATAGTTTCGCTAGGTGGTATAATTTCTACGAGTTCGACAGAAATCGCAATCAAGAGTGGCTGTGGTGGCGACGACCGGTAGTTGTTCGACGAATAGAGGCTGGAGACTAGGGTTGTTAATCGAGTTCAAAATTTCGAGTTTTCGAGTTTTCGAGTTTTCGAGTTTTGGGAAATTTCGAGTTTTCGAGTTTTCGAGTTTTCGAGTTTTGGGAAATTTCGAGTTTTCGAGTTTTCGAGTTTTCGAGTTTTGGGAAATTTCGAGTTTTCGAGTTTTCGAGTTTTTGAGTTTTGGGAAATTTCGAGTTTTCGAGTTTTCGAGTTTTTGAGTTTTGGGAAATTTCGAGTTTTCGAGTTTTCGAGTTTTTGAGTTTTGGGAAATTTCGAGTTTTCGAGTTTCGAGTTCGACTCAACTCGAAAATTTTCGAGTTTTTTTCGAGTCGAGTCGAGTTTTGAGTGTTTTTGGACCCAAAATAGACATTTTTCGAGTCCGAAATTTAGATTTTCGAGTTTTCGCGTTCAAAATTTCGAGTTTTCGAGTTTTCGAGTTTTCGAGTTTTGGGAAATTTCGAGTTTTCGAGTTTTCGAGTTTTCGAGTTTTGGAAAATTTCGAGTTTTCGAGTTTTCGAGTTGTCGCGTTTTTGGAAAATTTCGAGTTTTCGAGTTTTCGAGTTTTCGAGTTTTGAGAAATTTCGAGTTTTCGAGTTTCGAGTTCGACTCAACTCGAAAATTTTCGAGTTTTTTCGAGTCGAGTCGAGTTTCGAGTTCGAGTTTAACAACCCTACTGGAGACGGATGCGTTTACTTCAGGAGCTACGAATGAAGGAATGAGTATAAACCTCAAAAACGGTCAACAACTATAGATATCCACGTCTCTAAAAAGTATTTATTAATGTTTTGTTACCAGAGAGTTCAGAACGTTATTTTCTTGAAAACGCATGTCCTCTCGTTTTACAAACTGATTTTTTTATTTTTGAAAAAATCGGATAGGTCCGGAAAGATCATTTTGTGGTGAGCGCATCTATCGTGGAATCCACTGGTATAACTAAATTATCGGGAGAAGCCCTGGAATGAGCAAATATGGATATCAGATGGGACAGTATGTTCCCAGGCCGTCAACTAAATTGTCATTGAGCTGTTGGTGTCCCTATAAATGTATGGACAATCGTTTTGAAATTTGAAACCGTCACAAACGGTTTTGGATAGACAATGGGCACACCTGAATTCCATGTTCTGCAACAAAAAGGTTCGATTCAATCTTGCACCACAGCGTATTTTGCAAGTATAACGACTCGATAAACGCGATAACGACTCTTTCTCCATCGCATAACTAGCGCATGTCCGTTCGGAGGGTGTACAGGCATCAAAACACACCTGTAGTTAATAAGTAATGAAGAGAAGGTTTCCAGTCAGAGTTTTCTGTTTCATCAATTTGCTGCCAGTGGAATACGATTTATCCCACTCTATTTTGAATGAAAATTCATTCATACATATGTATCAGAGAAATTAACTTTAATGAGATTACGATGTATCGCGCGCAGCGCGAAGCGCTGCGTGTGAGTTGTGTTTGGTTTGGCCATTGCGCACCTTTGGCCATTGCGTTTGGCCATTGCGCACAGTCTTCAAATAATACATTTTTCCGGAATTTAAAGAAAGAGAGAGCTAGCCATCTATTAAATACATGTTGTGTGAAAAAATTAGAAGAATCGGTGTTTGAAAAAAGTTGTGGTCTCGTGTCGTTATGAAAATTTCCGTTGTCCCTCGTCCCTCGTCCCTCGTCCCTCGTCCCTCGTCCCTCGTCCCTCGTCCCTCGTCCCTCGTCCCTCGTCCCTCGTCCCTCGTCCCTCGTCCCTCGTCCCTCGTCCCTCGTCCCTCGTCCGCATAGAAAATTATTGTTTTAACTACCGGGCCGATTTGGCTAAAATTTGGCACACATGTGCAAACCCCAAAATTAACGCGGTCCCAGAAGTTTGGTGATGTCACGTTATGTCTGACGCTTGGCGCTGGCGCCAGATGGCGCCAAGAGCTGGGAAATATGTGTTCCCATGAGTAAAAATGTTCGAAATTTCGCACAGAGGTCATAATAGTGGGTTTAACCTATTTTTCATAACATGGTACTATGAACTTCAAATGGCGCCAAACGCGGGCGCCTATTGGCGCCAAATGAGAATGACGCTAGCGAAGAGAGTAACGACCGGATTCGTTCACAGAGGTCAGAAAAGCCGAAAAGCCCGTTTATCCGCCAATTGGCGCCAAAATTGAAAACATTGTTTCCGAACAAAAAATCGTCGGAAAGTGCGCTAATTGGTCAAAGTCGTTCGTTCCAGTGGTTTTTCATCAATTGGAGTATAAAATGTATAATTATTGGCGCCAAACGCTGGCGCCCGTTGGCGCCAAATCAGTAAATGCATGGTTTGTACTGTAATGTCTCAGATTTTTCACAAAGCTCAGATTTGAATAAAATAGGCGAAAAAACTACGGGTTTTCACTAGTTTTGCCACAATTTCTGAGGTCAATTGACGCCAAAAATATTTTGAGAAAGCATGACACCGTTTGAGAAGTCGAGACTTCGCCCAGTTATCAAGAAGTTTTATAGTCACCATTTTTCAAATTTCATTCTGATTGTTCTGATCTACGAGTGATTGTACTAGTACAACTAGCAAAAAGAGAACAATTAGTAAAAAGTGGGGAACCAGGAAGTGTGTGAGTTCTTCACAAAAAAACATTTATTACACAAATCCTGATTTTAGCGTGAGTGTAAGAGTGGTTTGACGTACGTACGTTGTGAACCGTTGTGCAAACCTATGTATTGTTCTATTTTTGTTGCACACTCCTATACCTCTTATTGTTCACTTTTTGCTGAAAACGGTGAAACCGAACAGAACTCACACACTTCCTGGTCCCCCCCTTTTTACTAATGAAGATTGAAATTCATCGCAGTGATGAATAAGAAAATATGTAGTTAAAGAGCAGAGGTTGAGATTGAATACGGGCAAACAAGATGAAGATAAGCACAAATTCAGAGTTTGACTTTAATGTAACGGGAGGTAAGTACGATTTTATAGTCATACATTTCGAAGTAAGACCTAATTGAAGCTGTTCTTGATTCAAACAGAACAACTGTAGTATAGAGGTCCTCAACAGAACATAACGAAACAATCAGATTGTACAATTTCACATTGACGAACTACTTCGTTGCTTTGTTTGGAAGACAATGAAGGCCGGTGGTAGTTTGAAGATATAGGAAGAATGAATGAAAAGACGACTTAATATTGGAGTAGCAGAACATTCGAGATGAACAGAAAGATATTCAGAGCGTCTACGATCTTCAACTAACTCAGTGTCCACTTGAGCGCTTTGGTGCATTCTTATGACGGTGGTAAGTATTGTCGTCCTGGTTTTCAAGCTCTCAGAGGGGTTCAACTGATTATGACCCAACCTTCTGTGAACAACACCAAAATCGTCTTGAATCAGGGTCGAAACGATTTTGAGTAGCACCATTCACTGAGCACATATTTCCATAATTTTGGGTTTGATTGTAGAATGGTCCGTTCCCTACGCTCATGCGGCGTCTCGTTTTGATTGTCTGGCAAAGAATCCGGCCTTCTCAAACTTCCGTACATGATATGTTGACAAAGAAGCGACAGTGTTCATTACAGTAGACAGATCAATAAAACGAGAATATGAAGTACCATAGTATATAGAAGGTTGAGTGAACGGGGTAAACCATCTTGACGTGGATCACTCAAACGGTGGAGAATTGAAACATTTGAAGAGATTGATATTAAGTTGGAAGTTGGACTAGGCGACGACATAATAATCAATCGGAAGTGGTCAACTCATACGATTGAAACAAGGGGTGGGAATGAGAAAAGGAGTGGGAGCGAAAAAAACGATGCCTATAAACTGTAAACTAATATGAACTTTATCACTAACAAAACCTCAATCAATCCAATCCGATCCGTTTTCTGCTGATTTATGAACGCAATTTAGACCATTGATGCATTGTAATGACACAGTATAGTAATTCTCAAAACCTTGCAAACGTTCGCCAGAACCAACTCAAATGGATTTTTTTAGATTACTAGGCATTCTCGATTTACAGACTGTTTATGGAAAAGTATCTCGCCAAGTGCCGTTTTTGGCCTCCCGGGAGGCCAAAACGGCTATCGGGATCATTAAAAAATATTGGTGCATACGGGCACAGGTAGTTCGGCACTGTTCGTCCGCAGGTGGCGAGTAAATTCTAAGTTACTGCCGCATCGAAAACAAGTTAGTAGTACTAAAAGAATGGTGAACTTTCACTTATCGTGGATAGCCTTGAATAATTATAGGTAGCCGTTCCATGAAATGATTATCAATAGTTTAGTGATTATTTTTCAACTTTCGAGTGATACTTTAGTAAATTTAAGTGGTAATTTAAGTATAGTCGTCGCCCACGGAAAGGCGAGAGGGTACTGTATATCGCACTTTTCGCTGTGTACGCACACATGTATTCGATTGCAGAGCTTGCTCTTAATGACTCTAACAGCGTAGTGATTACCGCCCTGCCAGGAATCTTTTGCTCGTAAGTTCGATTTCGGCGAGAGACAGAAATTTATAAATTTGGCACCCACATGGAAGACATCGGGAATATACCAGTTCAGTATATTCCCGATGTCTTCCAGATTGTATCGTTGTAATTGTTTGAATATTTTTCTTCTAAGGTAAGATGGCGAGCAGTATCTAGTATGGGTTTGCACAGTGCCAATTTTACTCTCACTTTCGCCCCAAGAGGGCGGGGCTAAGCAAAAGTGGACGAAAGCACGGCGGCCGTCGGCAGGATTTTCTCTTGGTCAAGATATACTCCAGTCGAATAATTTTTCTCTTACCTTATTTGAATAACAACGCGAAACATTGTATCAGATGTCACAACTAAAGCGCCAGGATCTACAAGGAATTCGTGGTTTTGCAATTCTCTCTGTTCTTTTGTTTCATTTTTTTCCGGAACACTTCCCAAATGGATTCATTGGAGTTGATCAGTAAGTGCAATCGAGTTCTAGCTGCACTTCACCCTGAAGGTATCATAGAGTTTAAAGAAGCAGTTTCCCTATGATAAGAAGTAACAAAACATTTTTGAAAAATATGTTTTCTATCTGATCCAGTAGACGTGCGACTCAATCACAAGAGAATAGGGAAAGTTTGTCGATTCCCGCATGAGGCAAAACCTTGTTGACACGTGTCAAGAAAGAGGATAGTTCTTGGCAATTGTCAGTGTTGAGCAGTGATAATATCACTTGCCAAATGTTGAGCAGTGATAATATCACTTGCCAAGTGTTGAGCAGTGATAGTGTCACTTGGCAGACGCCAATATCTATGTTGGCGCTTGTCATTTGGGTTGGCTCTAATATTTCCCAGATACATCAGCAACTTTGACAAGATAATGGTTTACTTGTCACACCCACTCCGTTGACAACATTTTGGTCAAAAAACGGGAATTTTGAAAAAATTTAGTTGGACCCGTCTTATATCCTGGAAGGAATCGAAAGTCTAAAAAGTTATTTAATCTATATTTTGATCTGCCTATGTTTGCTTTTTCGTAGCAATTTTCTGTGCGGGGTAATTCACGTCATCAACTGGATAAGATACAGTAGTCATACGTGTGTTATTGGTTTTTCAATTTCCATCGGAACAGAGTATGATAACTCAATAGTCAAATCCAAAGAGGAACGGAGTATATGAGCTGATCAACACCAGAAACCTGTTTCCGTTCAGCCGGTTTTGCCTGGAAAGAATCCGAGACGAAGCCTTTGGGAAATGCTCCTCTAACATGAACAAAACGAGTTCAACACATTGTTGTAGACGCAAACAAGCATCGGAAACTGTTCACGCTTATAGTCACGTGTTATATCCGCCTCAGGTCTATAAGTATGATATACTCTTCTGTTGGATTGGCGTCCAATCGATGCACCAAGATTTCCTAGAAGACCGGAACAAAGATGAAGGAATGGTTTCAAAAAAGCTGTCGAAGAAATTGGTTGAGGACTGTCAGAGAAGATACGAACACTTGGAGAGATACTATGTTGCAGCGAATTGTATCTATTAAGACT
This sequence comes from Litoditis marina, assembly GCA_964036275.1. NCBI lineage: Eukaryota > Metazoa > Nematoda > Chromadorea > Rhabditida > Rhabditidae > Litoditis > Litoditis marina. Next base: position 20,338,841 of record OZ038433.1, read on the forward strand.
AAATACTTTATAAATAATTAAACATTTATTGCCATTTTGTACAACTATTGTAGATTAGGCAATCGCGATTTTGAATTTTGTACAACTATTGTAGATTAGGCAATCGCGATTTGGATTCTATTCAATACAGTTGCCCTATTAACGCCAGTGTGTCGTATCTAGTACAGGTTACGCGAATACCGCACGCTGGGAATATACCATAATATAGCCGCGTGAATACCGTAAGACTTTGGAAAACTACTAGATCTTTTTTCGGAGCTAGCGTATCTACTAGCGTTCAGGCTTCAGAGTATTGAACTTTGCGGGTGGCGAGACACAGTTTAAATACAGTTTTGGCTAAATGTATTCCGGAGGGAACATGCGTTTTCCAAACGTTTTAGTTGTAACTTGTTGTAAGGGCAGAAGCACTGAGAGAATGCTCTCGTTCTAAAATTTTCGTGCAGGTTATTCTCTGCAGAATAGTGGAAATACGATTGTTCCTATGACAAGTTTTCACATTCCCTGTAGTTTATTGATAAATCAAAGTAACCCATACGAACTTCAATATTAGACGTTTGTAACGTTTCTTCTGTTGATTGATACCTTTGCAGGTTTTTTGTACTTTCTGGCTATCTTATCGCAATGGTTCTTGACAAGAAAAAAACCAAGGATCTAGCCTCGGTTAGATCATTCTACTATCGACGAATCAAAAGAATTATTCCTCTCTATATTCTGATAATTTTCCTCATACTAACAGCTCTGTTTTTAATTTTCCCTCACATGATGTTCGAGACAAACAGTGATTCTGCGTGGTCAGCATTGTTTTTTGTCACCAATCTGAGACAAGATGACCCGGGAAAAGAATACTTTGCTTTGGTAAGAATTGGAAGTCAATTATGAGAAAAGAAGCATATAGGATCTAAAAACACATACCAGAATGTATTCATGCAACCACAGGCAGTTATAATCATCGTTCAAAAATTTGTTAACGTTATAATATTTAACTCATTTCAAGTTAACCATGGCCGAAGATGCGTTTGCTCACACCTGGTCATTGGCTGTAGAAATGCAATTCTATTTACTAGTGCCAATACTGTTCTACATAATTGGCTGTCTTCCCTCGCAGTTCAGAAACTTGTTTATAGGGGGTGTCAGTGAGTTTGTTGCTTTGATTTTCACATTCGTTAACTCTCGTACTAAACATGTGAAACTTGCTCCACACACTCTGAAAATGATCTCACAATGATGGGATTTATTGTATGCATGAACTGTCAACAAAATGTGGGTGTCATCCGAGAGAAGTTTGATTACGTATACAGTAATACTGAAAACTGAATGATCATTTTTGTTCAGGAATACAAATCGTGCTCAGCGCGGAGCGCTGCGCAGATTAGTTTTTGTTCAAAGGTCTGCAGACATTACAAAACAGATTATTACAATTTTCTTCAAAGTACGTCGACCATTTTCTTAGATTTTTGCATGATTTTTGCATATATTTATCTGCACTCGTTCTGAAACCACCCTTTTCTCTGTTAAATAAAATTCTCATTGAGCACTGTTTTCAAATCATGGGTTTGTGGAAATTTGTAACAGCGAATGAGAGAACAGACAAACGGCCCAGTGCTAAGCCGAAAACCGCAATGGCAAACAACCACACAATCTGCAAACTTGTTGACGGTGGATCTCAAGACCAGACAAAACGCACGGCGGCGGCACAGGCATGTTACAGGAAATACATCTGGACAGTAGTGTGCTTGTCAGCAGAGCAGCGTGCGTTGTCGCGTAACGAGCCACACACGACACGACGAAAGCGCCCGTTATTGAGCCAGACCCATTTTGAGTCTGGCGCAATGATGGTGCTAGATTTCGTCATCATTTTTAACAAATACAACGGGTCATTTTCTTTTTTACGATGTTACGAAATTGACCGGGTTTCTTTCTGTCTTTCTTTTTTTCTCTTGTTATGTTATATGATCTCCCAACAAAATACGAGTCTATCTTTACGAGGGTCACATTAACGAGTTACAATTCACGAATACGAGCATACAATCCCTACGAATACAAGTTACACACGAGAATTAGGTGCTAAACGATTTCATACAATATACGAGGTCACTTCCTACGATATCCTGATACATTATTGATATTCCCTGTGTTGTTACGTTGTGATCAGTAAACATATGTATCTTTATCTTCTGTTATCGTAGGCATTAACAAAATACTGGTTGTTCTCACGGTCTGTTTATTCGTATCGGGATTGCTGCTTGTGTTCGTATCTCCTTGGCCATCCAACTCTTGTTGGAATGTATTTTATCTTAGCGTTGTTCGCCCAGTTCCATTGCTAACTATTACTGAACCACCATAAAACTATAGCAAAACACCAGAAAGGCCAACTAACCTGGACCTTTCTGGCATTCTTTATTCTTCTTACCATTCACACTATTCACACACAAAATCAATATTATTTTGGCATGGGCTGGGGCGAAATGCGTTTCTGTCTGATCTTGAGATGTAATTTCAACAAGTTTCCCGAATATAAGACGACGACTTTCAAACTTTTCCCAAAATTTGGCTTTTCTCAATAGAGCGTTGAAAGTTGGTGTGTAATAGATATATAGTCAGAAAACTTACACTACGTTAAGTAAATAGCTAGACGCTTATGGATTTGAATACTCGTTAGCACTTTTCACGTGTTGAAATCATGGGCTAGTTTGAGTACTTTATATGACGTTTACAAAACGAGTGAGTGATGCTCACTGTTTTAATGGCTGTCCGCGTCGACCAATAGATCTGTTTACGATAGAATTGTATTTTGAACTAAGACTGGCTGCTAGCTGGGCAACTATCAAATTCCTAATTCTAAACAGTTTGGATTTGGATTTGAAGATGGGGAATTATTAGGAGTGTCTGGTATGTAGGCAAAGTACTCCTGTCGAAGGTCTTTCGAGGTAGTGGGACTGGAATGGCAAATGGAACAAATAGATTTTTTTTGTTTCATACCTGCTAACTTTCATGTCTGATAGGTTAACTTCAAAATATTTGAAAAAAAAAATGAATTCAGAAGTACTCGCTGGGTTGGCGGTTTGACCGTCTGATTGGCGGCTTGCGTTCAGAAGGATTTGAACAAGCATCATGATAGTTATCGAGCAGTCATTATAATTGAATATTATGCAATATTTATTGAAGTATAATATCTATTATAATGACTGCGAGATAACTATCATAGCCCACCCTTTCCCGCCCAGTTCCGCTAACGCGTGTGGAACGCAAGGAACAAACTATCACTTATCTATGTGAATTTCAGGATAGTTTCCGACGTGTCAACCAGAAAGGTGTTCAACAGTCCAGGCTCGAGGGCTATCTTGATGTCGGAGAAGCCAATAAGGAGACTGGCTGCTGATTTACTTATTTTTTAACATGTTTATGTTTGATCGGTGAACACTGTAGGTTAACATGTGACATGTCGCCTTTGAACAGTGGTTCACGTGACTTATGTGCCGAATATTATATGCGTCTGTCAATAAACTATATGTTAGGCGCCAGTCGGCTGCCACAGGCAACATCACGGTTCCTCGTTTATACCTATTTTCATAAATATGAAAGCCTTGTGTTGTGGGTGAAGTGGTAATTTGGACTTATCTTATAGCTACAGTGCAATGGGCACAACGGATGTGCTTGTTCTGTTGGCGAGACGAAACGCAATATACTAGTGATTTCCGTCGTGAAAAGAACATTGTGCTAGTTTTTTTGCAAAGAGACAGTGCATTGGCCATTTGTGAATTTTCCTAGATTACTTTTTTTGGAAAAATCGCTCGACTGGCAGTTATTCTTAAGAATACTAGTGTAGCTTAGCCGGGCATCGTTCGGCTTAGATAGTATATTTAATATAATATAGTTGCTAAAGACATTCTGGCATTGAGCGACTAGTAATTTTGGTTTGAATTTTCCTAAACTATTGTTTCGGAACAGTTGTTGGACGGGCAGTTTTCTATAGGAACATAGGTTCAGCTTAGCCGATAATTATTATTCGGCTTAGCTAATTTAGTTGGCTAAAGACATTGGTCATAGTGGCTAAGGACAGTCAGGGATCAACTGAGCCACTGCTCTCTTTGGTAAACACTTCCTAGAGTACTATTTTGGAGGAGTTTTTTCACTGGCAGTCATACTTGGCAAAACTTGTTTAGTTCATCCGCTAATGTTTCGAGTCTACCAGTATGGTTTAGAAACTATAGTGGTGACACTGTTGTTCTTAATAGAAGAAAACTAGTTCTTTGGGCTGGAGCTACTCGATGTTCACATCAATCCGTTACTTGAGGTTACTCGTAGCGAGAATAACGCTACGCTTCTGTTCCTCCTTCGGTCACTCAACAAAGTGAAGATTTTTGGTGGTGAACAATTAGGTCACTTCAGCGACTGTCGCTAACCGCGCGCGTCAGGGCTTTCGCTGCAGGACCAATTTATTCACAAAAGTCGGCTAATTTATTTTAGCCATCTTTTGAATTTTAAATGAGAAATTAGAGCTTAAAGCGAAGCATAAGCATCATGATAGTTATCTCGCAGTCATTATAATAGATATTATACTTCAATAAATATTGCATAATATTCAATTATTTTGGCATGGGCTGGGGCGAAATGCGTTTCTGCCTGATCTTGAGATGTAATTTCAACAAGTTTCCCGAATATAAGACGACGAATTTCAAACTTTTCCCAAAATTTGGCTTTTCACAGATTTACAACACTTTCTGTGAAACAAATATAGAGGCTACAATTTAAGAGGAAAACCCTATTCGAGGCATTTTTTCCGATTTTCTATGAGGACAGCGTCTTTGGTACTCATAGAGAAAAGCAATTGAAATTATCAATAAGAGACACTCATATGGAAAATTCGTATTGAAATTTTCCATTATGAATAATTTCAATTGAAATTTTCCACTTTGAATAATTTCAATTGAAATATTTCATAACCAGAATAATTATTCACAAATGTAGTTTCACCTTTGACTATGAGTAATTTCAATACGGAATATTCATAGTTTATATTAGCGAAGTATGTGAACAAAATATTCCGTGAAGGGATTCAAACCTGCGACCTCAGTTTTGAAGTCCGACTCACTAGCCGCTGCGCTACTATGACACATTTCTTTGGAGAGATAGGAAGCTTCATATACCGGTCAAGCGGCATGAATTCCCCGGTATAACTATGCGCAGTTGTCTGCCCTGATTTGTGCTCTCGTGGCGCAGTGGTAGAGTGCTCACTTAATAACCACAAAGTCGCAGGTTCGATTTCGGTGGTTACATGTTTTGCTGCAATCCACTGATTACCATAGAAAATTTCAATTGGAACTCTCTATTATGGATATTTCCTATTGAAAATATCTATAGTGAAAATTTCAATTGTTTCAATAGTTCGAACAATGAATATTTCATATTGAAATTCTCTATATATTTCCAGAATTGGCCCGATTATTTTTGCTATTGAAAATATCTATAGTGAAAATTTCAATTGTTTCAATGGTTCGAACAATGAATATTTCATATTTAAATTCTCTATATATTTCCAGATTTGGCCCGATTGCGTGAAACCTGCCAATATTGTTAGAATAGGGTACAATTTCACAGAAAATCGCGTAAAACATGAGAAACCCGATTTTTCTATTTACTTCACAGAAAAAGCTGTAAATCTGTGAAAAAGCCAGATTTTGTGAAAAGTTTGAAATTGGTCGTCTTATATGTTTCCCTTTGTGGCCTGATTACTTAGAATTTCACATGCCTTGTATTCCACCAATTTTGTTAATATGATTGTACCTATCCAGTAATACATGGAAAAGCACCTGTGAAAACATTCGCAAAAAATTGCTCAGAAAAAGGTACAATCTGTTATGTATGAATCAGCAAATAGCGTTGCATCTTCGGAAAAATCAACGCTGTTCCACTTCTTTTCAAATTAACGCATGAATGTCCCCTACACTCGGGCGGACATTTATTAGAAAGTATTTCGATGTATATCTTTTTTGTGAACGTTTCAAAAGTTAAAAAAAATCACGACTTGACGTCTCGTGATCTCCATGACGAATACTGGTCGTTGCTAACACTCCATCAATCGACATCGATTCATCATATGCGAAACAGCTCAGAACAAGTTTGGCCTGTTATGTCTTTGAGTACTGAGAATTCCACTCGATATCCTTCTCTTCCTCCCCCTATCAACGCTCGAAATCTTCATTTTTCATCACACCCTTTCAAACAGTTTTTAAAATTTATGACTGGTTCAAAGAAAATTCATATTTAGACGTGTTTGAGCTGTGGCCTTTAGAACTCATTTTGTTGTTTCACGTCATATTCACAGGCCTAAAATCATCTAATCAATTATTTTCATCGTATTTGGATAAAAGTCATCTATGACGTCATTAACTGAGTTTAATCTTAAGGTAATTGACCAAGACGCGGTCGGTTTGTTCAGGCTCGGTCGGCACATGTCGAACTGGCTGTCGGTGATAAGAGTGTGGGTCGGCCTGTGTATAGCTGGCGGTCGGTAAGAAAAACCGCAGTTAGAGTATTACCTATACTGGTTCATTACCGACCGCCAGCTATACACAAGCCGACCAATACTCTTATCACCGACCGCCACCGACCGCCAGTTGGACATGTGCCGACCGAGCCTGAACCGACCGACCGCGTCTTGGTCAATAACCGATCTTAACATTATGTATATCTCAACTCGTGAACGGCTAGTTTCCCTGTGTTAGTGAAACATTTTTCAAATAGGTAAGAGTCGTCTCCACAATAGGTTTTTGAAATTTTCAGAATATGGTAAATAGATCATAAAACGATAGGATTCTTTTTTGTGGTCATTTTCAAGCTCATAGACCATATCGAACCAAGAAAAATAACTTGTTGCAAACGTTCTCGAGAAATTCATTTATTAATTTTTCATTTATTCCACACAGACATGCAACAGGAACTGGAAAAAGAGTGATCGATCGATGAACATGGAAAAAGAAGAGCTCGACGCTGCACTCGGTGTGGTATGCATTCAGTGAAAGAGGCTTGGGGTGCGATTGAACGGCGGACTTGCGGAGTAGGTGATGAGGTACCCCTGGTAGCGAGATGGCTGCCAGACAAAACCAAATACCTCAATGAATTGTAAGCATTCTCATAGATCTATCTTCTATTCCAATGTGAAGTGAGATGATGTGAATCGACAAAACATGTGAGAACTTTTGTGTGTTGCAATAACCATGAAAAGTTCCTGAAATCAGCTAAGTTTGTCATATAGAATCATCGCCATAGGCTTGTGGAATACAATACGTAATAACCCAAACGAACAAAATACCTCAATGAATTGTAAGCATTCTCATAGATCTATCTTCTAATCCAATGCGGGGTGAGATGAGGTCAATCGACAAAACATGTGAGAACTCTTGTTTGTTGCAATAACCATTAAAAGTTCCTGAAATCAGCTAAGTTTGTCATTTAGAATCATCGCCATAGGCTCGTGAAGTACAATACGTAATGACCCGAACGAATAAAATACCTCAATGAATTGTAAGCATTCTCATAGATCTATCTTCTAATCCAATGCGGAGTGAGATGATGTGAATCGACAAAACATGTGAGAACTTTTGTTTGTCGCCATGATCATGAAAAGTTCCTGAAATCAGCTAAGTTTGTCATATAGAATCAGCACCATAGGCTTGTGGAATACAATACGTAATAACCCAAACGAACAAAATACCTCAATGAATTGTAAGCATTCTCATAGATCTATCTTCTAATCCAATGCGGGGTGAGATGAGGTCAATCGACAAAACATGTGAGAACTCTTGTTTGTTGCAATAACCATTAAAAGTTCCTGAAATCAGCTAAGTTTGACATTTAGAACTATCGCCATAGGCTTGTGAAATACAATACGTAATAACCCAAACGAATAAAATACCTCAATGAATTGTAAGCATTCTCATAGATCTATCTTCTAATCCAATGCGGAGTGAGATGATGTGAATCGACAAAACATGTGAGAACTTTTGTTTGTTGCAATAACCATGAAAAGTTCCTGAAATCAGCTAAGTTTGACATTCAGAATCATCGCCATAGGCTTGCGAAATACAATACGTAATAACCCAAACGAATAAAATACCTCAATGAATTGTAAGCATTCTCATAGATCTATCTTCTAATCCAATGCGGAGTGAGATGATGTGAATCGACAAAACATGTGAGAACTTTTGTTTGTTGCAATAACCATGAAAAGTTCCTGAAATCAGCTAAGTTTGTCATTTAGAATCATCGCCATAGGCTTGTGAAATACAATACGTAATAACCCAAACGAATAAAATACCTCAATGAATTGTAAGCATTCTCATAGATCTATTTTCTAATCCAATGCGGAGTGAGATGATGTGAATCGACAAAACATGTGAGAACTTTTGTTTGTTGCAATAATCATGAAAAGTTCCTGAAATCAGCTAAGTTTGTCATTTAGAATCATCGCCATAGGCTTGTGAAATACAATACGTAATAACCCAAACGAATAAAATACCGCAATGAATTGTAAGCATTCTCATAGATCTATCTTTCTCATAGATCTATCTTCATTCGCATCCCTCTATCTTGGTGCGCGGTCGATTTTTCTCGCTCTCGACCTATTTACGAATATTACTGGATTTTCCCAATTTTCTACTGTTCTTGGATTGAATTTGGAAAAGGATCATCTGCATTCAGTCCCGTGGCAGGACTCCTTTCTTATTCTTCTCATTTGCCACTAGTGAAGGTATATTTCGTCGATTTGGACAATTTCTGGTTTATATTTGGTCGATAGTTGTCAGAGTTGGAGCGGCCCCAACTCAATTCTCATTGATTGGTAGACAGCCGCCGTCCGAGGTCTATTGTTCCATTTTGTACTTTGATCATTATGAATACCAATTCGATTACTACTCCCGTTTGTTCTTCTTCTTCCCAGGGTACCAAAAGGACCAGGATCAGTGATTCACCTGATATTATGGTGGACCCTCTTGGTGGCATTCGAGATGATCTTGCTACTCTACGAAATGATGCAAATATTCCTGCTTATATGAAGAATATTATTGGTGCAATGGCTCAGACCATTTCTGAACAATCGAAGGTCATCAAGGAGCTGAAGCGTGAGAATAGTGATTTACGTGATTTGTCTAGTTTCTCTGGTCTCACATCTACCGCGCCTATAACTTCTCCAGCGGTATCTAAGGAGACAACGCCCATTGTATGTAACCATAAGTGTCCTGTTGATCCGTGTGAGGATCGGGAAATGTCTCGTGCCATTGTTCTGAGTGGTGTTCCGGAGTCGGACTCCAAGTTTCCTGTAAGTCGCAATGACGACGATGTTCGTAAAGTTCGATTAGTTGTAAATTCGCTAGGCGTTGAGGTTTCGCCGGTAGCGGTGTATCGCATGGGTCAGATGGGGTCTCGCCCTCGTCTGCTCAAGGTTATACTCCCTACCAGCAAACATCAGCGTCAACTGTGTGATCGATCTCGTTGGCTTCGTGACTCGCAATTTCACGGGGTTTGGCTTCGTGCCTCTCTCCCCAAGGAAGAGCGAGATCGCCAGCGGCAAGAGCGTTTACTGAAGGGATCTTGGACTCGCCCCGGTGACCATCAGCGGTCGCAGGGTACAAGGGCGTACGGAGATCCCTCCGGCGTCCGAGCACCAAGGTTCCAGCAGTGGAACGGGTCACGTAACGGGGGTCCGGGAAACTAGTATCCCCTCTCCGGCCCCCTTTAGGTAACAGAACAAGTAGTCAGGTTTTTAAATGCATTCTCCTTAACATAAGATCGATATCGAAAAATAGTGCAGCGCTTCAGAACCTTTTGCAACAAGACAATATTGATATAGCAATTTTGACCGAAACTTGGTTGAAAGCAAAAAGTGAGAATGGGGTATTTTTAGGTCCATTGTTAAATAAGTACCAATGTGTTCGTTGTGATAGGAAACGCCTAATAGGTGGCGGAATTGTGTTGATATTAAGATCGGGTCTGAAATTTAAAGAAGTTTTTTCGGAATGTGTATCGAAAGGTTACGAAATTTTAGTGGTCGATATTTACTTGTCTAATAGTGCCTTTCGCTTTATCGCGGTTTACCGTACTCCTTCTTGTTCAATAGCGCACTCTTTCCAATTGAATAAGTGCATCAGTGATTTATCTGTTTGTGATCATCCGGTTGTTTGCCTGGGGGATTTTAACTTACCCGAATTGAATTGGCCATTAGGCGGACAATCAAATTTTTCCACAATAGCGGAAAACTTTGTTGATATGATTGATGATTGTGACTTGAAACAATACGTTATAGCACCTAGTCGGAAAAACCACTTTTTAGATCTTGTGTTATGCAATAAGCTTGACCAAATTGAGAATTGTCGAGTTACCGCGCCTGTTGGAACCAGCGATCATAATTCTATTCATTTTGATATGAAAGTTACACGTCAGCCTGAGAAACTTGTCTGGAAAAGGAATTTCGAAGAGGCTAATTACGATCTTATTCGCGGGTACCTAGCTGGTGTAGATTGGGTTGGTTCGTTTTCCACAACTTGTTCCATTGACCAAATGTACGAGATGTTTATCGCGATTTTGAATCATACCATAGAAATGTTTGTACCTATGCGTATGGTTGTGGCAAATCGCACTAATCTCCCGAATTATTTGAGAAATATGAGTATGCATAGAGATGAACTATGGGAGCGCGCCCATTGCTCGACAAATAACACTTTGTGGCAAGAGTATACTGATTACACCCTGAAATTCACCAAAGCGTTGAATAAGTTCAATAGGTCTGTTGAAAACCGAATTATCGAGAAGGGAAATTCCCAAACTGTATATAAGTTGGTTAACTCACGTTTGAAAAGTGGAAAAACTATGCCAAGTATGAACGGACCAAACTACAAAGTTTGTGTATCAGATATTGACCGAGCAAATCTGTTGGCGGATACATTCCAAAGTGTTTTTTCTACTGATAGTGCTCCTATTCCTGCGTTTGATGTTCCGAATATTGTAAAAATGGAAAACTCGATCCGGTTTGATAGAATAGAAATAGAAAAATTGCTACGTTTGTGGCCAATGTCATTTTCTCAAACTCCGGACGGTATTCCATTTAAATACATCAAACATTTAACTGTTGAAATTTGTGGCCCCCTAGAATATATTTTCAATCTAAGTCTATGGAAAGGGGAGGTACCGGAACGATGGAAACATTCTCTGGTAACTCCTCTACCAAAGAAACCCCCATTTTCCAACCCAAGTAACTACAGACCAGTTAGCATTACGTCTATATTTTGCCGACTGTTCGAAAAAATAGTAAAGCGAGTAATGATAAAACATCTGAATGAGAACACTATTTTATCTCCTCACCAACACGGTTTCAGAAAAGGGAAATCTGTAGAAACACAGATGCTAGAATGCATAAATGAATGGACCCTTTCTTTAGACAAGAAAGATTCTGTGGATGTAGTATATTTCGATTTCTCGAAAGCGTTTGACCGAGTTTCGCACAGAATGCTGCTAAACAAACTTGAAAAACTCGGATTTCATAGTACTATTGTATCATGGATTAGAGAATATCTTAGAAAACGCACGTTTGCCGTGAGAGTTAATTCGAGTTTTTCCAGCTCACCTGAAATAACTAGTGGAGTTCCACAAGGTAGTGCTCTCTCTCCGATTCTTTTTAACATATTCACGTTCGAACTACCTAGTATTTTGACTGAATCTCCCGTTATGCGCTGTAAAGTTTTTGCTGATGATACGAAAGTGTTCAAATCTTTCAGTAACGGCGAAAGTAATGAGGAGTTACAGAAATGCCTTGACAAGATGTATAAATGGTCTGTAGATTGGGGTCTTCCACTATCAGTAGAAAAAACAAGTGTCCTGCATTTAGGCGCCAAAAACCCAAGTCAAACCTACGAAATGAACGGCATAGATCTCAGAAAAGTAGATCAAAATGTTCGAGATCTCGGGTTTTTGCTAAATCAAAACCTTTCATTTAAAGACCATGTGAAACATATCATCAAGTCCGCAAAGCATCGAACATACAATCTTTTCAAAGTTTTGAAAACTCGGAATAAGAATGTTTGGCTAAAAGCGTATAAAACTTATGTCCGACCAATGGTTGAATTCGGTACTACTGTGTTCAACATAGATAGCGGGTTTGTTAAGAAACTTGAATCAGTTCAGAACGACTTCACTAGAAAGTTGTTTTTCCGTTTGGGTGGCTATACGTATTGTAAAATCCCTAGTTCCGCATTTAGAAATAGGAAACTCGAATTGGTCACTTTAGAATCTAGAAGAAATACGACAGACCTCATTATGATCCATAAAATCATAACTGGACAATGTGGATTAAGTGCAACAGACTTTTTCACGTTCAAACCTTCACGTACTAGGGGTTCTAGCGCAAAATTCAGTTTTCACACCCCAAAAACTAGCCAACGTGCCAAGTTTTTTACAGTACGGGCTGGATCCAAATACTTGAAATTGAGCAAGAAATCCAAAATACCGATGTCGTTATCAGCCGCAAAAAAGCACTTTAGATGAATGCATTTAAATGAGACTTCTACTGTTTTTCTGTTCATCCTGTGAGATTGGCCCAAATTTTTTCCTTCGTACTTGTGAGTTGTTTTATCTGTATTCTGTGCTGTTATATTGTTTTCTTTTTCTTTACTGGTAATCACCAAATGATGTTCCACGATTTCCGACTCTTATTTCCGCATTTGAATGTTTTCGTTTCCTAATGCCGATGTTTTATTTTCTCCTCTTGTATATCACATGCTTGCATGTAAATAAATCAATCAATCAATCAATCTTCTAATCCAATGCGGAGTGAGATGATGTGAATCGACAAAACATGTGACAACTTTTGTTTGTTGCAATAACCATGAAAAGTTCCTGAAATCAGCTAAGTTTGTCATTCAGAATCATCGCCATAGGCTTGTGAAATACAATACGTAATAACCCAAACGAATAAAATACCTCAATGAATTGTAAGCATTCTCATAGATCTATTTTCTAATCCAATGCGGAGTGAGATGATGTGAATCGACAAAACATGTGAGAACTTTTGTTTGTTGCAATAATCATGAAAAGTTCCTGAAATCAGCTAAGTTTGTCATTTAGAATCATCGCCATAGGCTTGTGAAATACAATACGTAATAACCCAAACGAATAAAATACCGCAATGAATTGTAAGCATTCTCATAGATCTATCTTCTAATCCAATGCGGAGTGAGATGATGTGAATCGACAAAACATGTGACAACTTTTGTTTGTTGCAATAACCATGAAAAGTTCCTGAAATCAGCTAAGTTTGTCATTCAGAATCATCGCCATAGGCTTGTGAAATACAATACGTAATAACCCAAACGAATAAAATACCTCAATGAATTGTAAGCATTCTCATAGATCTATCTTCTAATCCAATGCGGAGTGAGATGATGTGAATCGACAAAACATGTGAGAACTTTTGTTTGTTGCAATAACCATGAAAAGTTCCTGAAATCAGCTAAGTTTGTCATTTAGAATCATCGCCATAGGCTTGTGAAATACAATACGTAATAACCCAAACGAATAAAATACCTCAATGAATTGTAAGCATTCTCATAGATCTATCTTCTAATCCAATGCGGAGTGAGATGATGTGAATCGACAAAACATGTGAGAACTTTTGTGTGTTGCAATAACCATGAAAAGTTCCTGAAATCAGCTAAGTTTGTCATTTAGAATCATCGCCATAGGCTTGTGAAATACAATACGTAATAACCCAAACGAATAAAATACCTCAATGAATTGTAAGCATTCTCATAGATCTATCTTCTAATCCAATGCGGAGTGAGATGATGTGAATCGACAAAACATGTGAGAACTTTTGTTTGTTGCAATAACCATGAAAAGTTCCTGAAATCAGCTAAGTTTGTCATTTAGAATCATCGCCATAGGCTTGTGAAGTACAATACGTAATAACACAAACGAATAAAATACCTCAATGAATTGTAAGCATTCTCATAGATCTATCTTCTAATCCAATGCGGAGTGAGATGACGTGAATCGACAAAACATGTGAGAACTTTTGTTTGTTGCAATAACCATGAAAAGGTCCTGAAATCAGCTAAGTTTGTCATTTAGAATCATCGCCATAGGCTTGTGAAATACAATACGTAATAACCCAAACGAATAAAATACCTCAATGAATTGTAAGGATTCTCATAGATCTATCTTCTAATCCAATGCGGATTGAGATGATGTGAATCGACAAAACATGTGAGAACTTTTGTTTGTTGCGCAATAACCATGAAAACTTTTTTCAATCAGCTAAGTTTGTCATTCAGAATCATCGCCATAGGCTTGTGAAATACAATACGTAATAACCCAAACGAATAAAATACCTCAATGAATTGTGAGCATTCTCATAGATCTATCTTCTAATCCAATGCGGAGTGAGATGATGTGAATCGACAAAACATGTGAGAACTTTTGTTTGTTGCAATAACCATGAAAAGTTCCTGAAATCAGCTAAGTTTGTCATTCAGAATCATCGCCATAGGCTTGTGAAATACAATACGTAATAACCCAAACGAATAAAATACCTCAATGAATTGTAAGGATTCTCATAGATCTATCTTCTAATCCAATGCGGATTGAGATGATGTGAATCGACAAAACATGTGAGAACTTTTGTTTGTTGCAATAACCATGAAAAGTTCCTGAAATCAGCTAAGTTTGTCATTTAGAATCATCGCCATAGGCTTGTGAAATACAATACGTAATAACCCAAACGAATAAAATACCTCAATGAATTGTAAGGATTCTCATAGATCTATCTTCTAATCCAATGCGGAGTGAGATGATGTGAATCGACAAAACATGTGACAACTTTTGTTTGTTGCAATAACCATGGAAAGTTCCTGAAATCAGCTAAGTTTGTCATTTAGAATCATCGCCATAGGCTCGTGAAATACAATACGTAATGACCCGAACGAATAAAATACCTCAATGAATTGTAAGCATTCTCATAGATCTATCTTCTAATCCAATGCGGAGTGAGATGATGTGAATCGACAAAACATGTGAGAACTTTTGTTTGTTGCAATAACCATGAAAAGTTCCTGAAATCAGCTTAGTTTGTCATTTAGAATCATCGCCATAGGCTTGTGGAATACGTAATAACCCAAACGAACAAAATGCCTCAATGAATTGTAAGCATTCTCATAGATCTATCTTCTAATCCAATGCGGAGTGAGATGATGTGAATCGACAAAACATGTGAGAACTTTTGTTTGTTGCAATAACCATGAAAAGTTCCTGAAATCAGCTAAGTTTGTCATTTAGAATCATCGCCATAGGCTTGTGAAGTACAATACGTAATAACACAAACGAATAAAATACCTCAATGAATTGTAAGCATTCTCATAGATCTATCTTCTAATCCAATGCGGAGTGAGATGACGTGAATCGACAAAACATGTGAGAACTTTTGTTTGTTGCAATAACCATGAAAAGGTCCTGAAATCAGCTAAGTTTGTCATTTAGAATCATCGCCATAGGCTTGTGGAATACGTAATAACCCAAACGAACAAAATGCCTCAATGAATTGTAAGCATTCTCATAGATCTATCTTCTAATCCAATGCGGAGTGAGATGATGTGAATCGACAAAACATGTGAGAACTTTTGTGTGTTGCAATAACCATGAAAAGTTCCTGAAATCAGCTAAGTTTGTCATTTAGAATCATCGCCATAGGCTTGTGAAATACAATACGTAATAACCCAAACGAACAAAATGCCTCAATGAATTTTGAGCATTCTCTTAATTTTTCCACTCTAATACGGCGTGAGATGATGTGACTCGACAAAACCTTCAGACTTTTTGCGCGATACAAGATACACGATACATGCGCGCTCTAATCATGTGTATCGATTGCATTTTTGTAGCGGGGACAGATACATGCGTCACGCTATGTATATTTTGTGTTCATACTTTTTCTACAGTATCTCGGCGTGAGATGCTCAACATTTTGAATTGACGATACACAATTTTTGAAGATTTCGGCCGGCATTCTACACTTCACTCCTACCGTGGATACATCTAGGTTTTCGGATTGTAACTCATAAAATAATAACTTTTGTGTTAATTTTACAATTAGAAGAACTAGAACCCCCACCCAAACAGATAGGGTTTCACAAAAAAAATTTGTTTCTAGCGCGCGACGCGCGCATGCGACGCGTTGAAATGAGAAAGTATGCGGATTTGAATAAAATTTGAGAATTGTGGTTATCGATCACTCTGATCACGAATGTGGGTATCAATTTTATATCACGAACGTGACGCGCGCACGCGCCGCGATCATTCTGAACTGAGATGTGCGCTTGGTGCGAGGTTGGGCGGAGCGCGCGCAGCACGTGACGCGACAAAAAATGTCAACTTTCGTGCATGAGGATAAATTTTTGGGATTATGAGTGGTTGGAAACGTTGATTACGAATGTATGTCAAATCAAGTTTGGTGTATATATTCACAATCGGCATGATCGAATACCCCACCTCTCCGAATTTCATATTAATCGAGTCTTTTTGATTTTTCAGCCGCGTCGCGTGCACGCGCTGCGCGTGGGTGAAATTGAATATATGGCATGGGGATCGGTAACGATCATCAAAATTCATTCATTTTCACATTTTGTCGCAGCAGAGCGTGCACGCGTCACGTCGCGTCGCGTGCTATGAGATAGATGTTAATTCGCAGGATACCTAGCATTATCTAAAAAATCAAGAAACTAAATATGTGGGAAGTTATTTTTGAATTGAAAATAGTGAACTCGAAAACAAAAAGGAACCTGGAACGTTCATACTTTTCTGATTCGTTGGCGCCAAGATACGGATACAAAATGTGACGATACAAATAATTCAAAAATGAATCGTGTATCCGTATCTTGTATCGCACAAAAAGTCTGAAGACCGCCTAAGAACTGTTTTCAAAGTTGATCTTGCCCCGAAGTTGACGATCCGATCCTCTAAACATCAAAGAGTCGGGATCTGTTCAGAACAGATTTGTAAATTAAGACGATTACTATCATGATGAGCTTTAAACTATTGAAAATGCATTTTCTATTAATTTTCCATTGAACTAACCTTTTTATGTTTCTCGAATTTCCGTAAAAGAAGTTTGTTTTGTTCGTTTGGACGTTCAGGCGATTCAATCAGTTGGAGTGAAACTGAAAATAAGTCATTGACTCGTGTTTGGATTTTGAAATTAGCTTATCTTTAAAAATTCATTAAAACCCATAAAAAAAATGTGTATAAAAAGGAGTATTAAGTGAGAGACGATTAGCTTCTGAGATTGGACTGGATGAAATATAGAAAAGTAGGTCAATTTCAAAAGGGAAACGAAAAACTTGATCTCGCAATTTTTATGGGTCTAGCACATTTTGGTTTTCTACTGCAAATTCCAAATATGACAATTTTTACCTCTCAAGCAAAACTGTTGAAAAACTGAGTAGTATATCTTTGTTTAAATAAATTGTTAGTGTAAACGGAATGTTTCAAAGGTTGAGAACTTGTGATTTCTCCTGAATAAGTCTGTTGGGATGATCATGGAATGTGCGAGATTATATGTTTGATTTCACTCCTAATTTATTGACCTCCTTTACATTCAGTTCAATATAGAAATCTTATCGTTTTGGTTTTTTTTATACAAATCAGCCTCTTTTTCTATATTTCCTAAGGCAATAAATAGGAATCAGATAGGAAATGAAAATGAAGTGGAGTCATTTCGTGTTGAACGTTGTTATAAACTGAACAAATAAGTATGACAAATTTTAGCAGCGCATCTGTGGTGCCATCTAAAGCTTTTTCAAGTAGTACCTGTTTGGTGAAGTGGTGAGAGAAGCACACCACCACCTTGAAGGGGGTGGTTCGACTCCCTTCACTGACATTAGTTTTGCTTTCGGTCGAATAATATTTTTTGGAAGCAGTTTCAAAGATCTACTTAATCTATTCAAGCTACCAAAAAGCAAAGAATCATCACAATGCACATACTCGAAACGACCACAAGTAGTTGTCGAAAAGTTTTCAAGGCCATAAAATGGCTCAATATTAACCGATCCAAACTTTACTATGACATTTGTCCGGGGATTTGGCCGTGAAGGTTCAGGTACTAAGCGGAGATTTAGCTCGTACCTGGCGTTGTATCACCTATGTACCCGCTTTCTCTCCGCCAAGTACCAGAACCTTCACGGCCGAGTACCAGTTTTTTGAATTTATCAAAATTACACAAAATACACACCATTTAAAAAATTAAGTTCTCATCACATTAAAAACATGATGAACGTGTCGAATTTATAATAGAAGATTCAGAAAATTAAATAACCAACGAAAACTCAAAAAGCAACCAATTCATAGTTATTTGTAACCGTTCTAATCACACATTAGGTGTTCTTTGCTACTACCCGGAATTGAACCCACGACCCTCAGCCTACTACCGCGCGCACTACCACTTACCCACTGCGCCTATGGAACGAAAGGCTCCGGAACATAGTATACGCGTGCAAGGCAACGTTTAACAGAGGCCTCCTTAGAATTCTTATGTGTAAAATCAGCGGATAGTAATATTTTTTCGAGGAGAAACGCGAAAAACAAAATTATTGAGTTTTGTCCTAATTTTTCTCCAATTACAATTTTTGCTTTTTGAAGCAAAGTTTTTTCTACAAAAAAACTGGTTCAGAACACGAGAACTTCTACGCGAGGGTTGAAGTTTTTGAGTCCGATTAAAGATGAAACCACTGGACAAAATATTTTTATCCTTTCTGTGAGACTTGTTGGTGAAAAGATTCCAAGTCGTATTTCTTAGCGCACAGAGTATTGATCAATTTTCAAACAGTACTCGAAACCTACACCTCCTCCCTTCACCATGAAGCACGTGATTAAAGCATCTGTTGTGCATTCAAGTTTGTCTAAATCTTCACAATTCGTATTGAATAAATGAATCCCTTCAGAAAGTGGTCTGAGGCTTGTTCGTTTAAAACAATTTTGTTTCCTGCAATTGTAATTCCGACTCTACTATTCAGTTTATAACAATTGACAACTTGTCCCTTCAGGCACAATTTCATACGAATTTCCAATAGAATAAAGTACTAATTTATACCATTGTAAATTTGCCTTGCAAACTGTGTATTCATCTTGGGTCCCGGCACCAACTTTGCTCGGTCTCCGCTATGTACCAGCCACCTCCCCGCTATGTACCTGAGGTGTCACGGCCAAGTCCCATACCCGCCAAGTACTCCCCGCCATGTACATGGAGGTTCACGGCCAAGTACCCAAATTTACGGAGAAGTGATTTTTGACCGGCCACGCGCACTCATTTGACGGCCAAGTTTCCCGACTTCTATCTGAGATAGGATAGACAAATAATTCCGCTGTTCCTAACTATATTTCAAGTTACAGACAAATCGATTTAATTGGTCGGTTTGGCGCTCGTCGGAAATGTCAAAAATCCTTCCAAAAACCACATTTGGAAGTCCGCAATGTTGTGAACAAAACTAATCTGCGCTGAATTTCATTGTTAAAACCTGGGACTGTAGCAATCCCCCCATACCTCGATGAGGTGAGGACACCTCATGAGCTAACTCACGAGCTTGGCTCATGAGGTTACTATGCCTAACCATTGTACATTTGAGAACTCGTCAGCTACTTGGGAAATAGCTCACCTACTTTATACGCGCAGTTCCGCTAACCAGTAAGCTGGCGAGGTGCACAACTGCTCTCAGGGAGCGTTTGAAGAAGTTTCTGCAATGTCAGTGAGTCTATACCACCGAAGGAAACGAATATGCACCATGAAAACGTCTAAAACGTGGATGAAATTTGGATCAACTATTTGGCAATATGAGAAGTCAATAATATTGCAGCTGTGCTATTGAAAGTTGTGCAAAACTTTAAGTTACATGAGAATTATTTCCCCATTGGGAGGTTGTTGACGGCAAGTCGAACAAACACTTAAGTTCGTTTAAAATTGCTAACTCTTTTTTTTCCTTTTTGTTTCTCATAGACTCTAGTGAGAACAAAAACAAATTGATCTCTTTTCTACACTTGTTTTCAACCCCAATTGCGAAATGGTTTGTGTGAAAAGATTAGAACTTTAAATCGAGTTTTTCAGAGGATGGGAGCGCGGAAAAATCGGTTAATTCCTTATCGTTCTACAAATCTCATAGATATTTGGCGTAAACAGGTAACAGTTTTTGTACCTCAAACTACGGGAGGGATTCTAATTCAAGAATTCAATTGATGTAGGAGACAATCAGCGATCCTAGAGTTTGAAAGACTCTATTCAGTAACGTGTTACTGAGAATGAAAACGTCGAAATTCTGATAAAGGGACGTGCCATAGTCAAAAAATTGAATGAACATATGAACTCATAAGTTTCTCACTTGTTCGTAATTTGTGTTTAGTGCAAAATGGAACAGCTCAAGTGTTTTGGTTATACAAATTTATTAAAAAACAAGATGTAGGTTTCATTCCCAGTACTAGTTTGAGGTCAGGGAGAGTAAAAGTCAAGCTTTTGAATTGGGAAAAACTAGCATAGTAAAACAATTTTAACTGACATTTAACTGCTCTTGTGTGTCGGAAATTCTTAAAACAATTCGGAATCGGTCCAGGAATTATTCAGAAAACTGAACGGTTTATATCAAAATGAGTCGACCGGTTCAAAATACGTTCATTACAAAGTTTTACAAAATTAAACACTGAACTGACCATTCTCATGTTTCTTCCAATTTTTTTGAGAAGTGGGATCTTAAATCATGTCCTTGTTCAACGTTTTTTTCTGTTTCGTTACGACTATTTGTTCCGTTAGGATGGTTACTAAAATCTGGTTATTCGATTCGAACTCGGAAGTTTCCATCGTAATTTTGCTTTTTTTTTCAGATTTTAGAACAGTTAACTTCGTAGAGTTCATTTACAATTCTGTGAGATACTGAAAATGCCAGTTCAACTGTTCTCCAACGTTTAAAAGAGTTTCTCGAATACCACTGAGTAACATAACAGCAAAAGAGTATGCACCATGAAAACTTCTAACAAATGGAAGAAATTAGAAATGTGAACTGATTTGGAATATGTGACGTCGCCCACCTCGTAGCCGAACGACGTGGAAAAAAAGTAAATAGGTACAGATTTCAAAATGAAGTTGCTTTCAAAAAATCAATGAGAAAAAAAAGACACACCACTACTAACTTTTCTTCTGTATGAACAAAATTATGAAAATAAAGAACATGGATAAAGGTCAGTGTAATAGTGGAAGTGAAAATTAGATTGCAATTCTTCTTATTAATAATTCATGAAAAAATAAACATTTCATATACGCTTTAGATGAATGTTAACTAGGTAATTGTGTTGCATAGTTATATATATATATATATATATATATATCTATATATATATATATATATATATATATATATATATATATATATATATATATATATATATCAATTTTGAAGATGCTTATTTTAGTCAGTAATTAATTAGGATGGAACAGAAACTGACAAATTTGAAAGTAGTTTTAGTAATATGGTTTGTGTGCGAAAGTTTAAAGGACCGTTCCTCTTTAATTTGGAGGTTTGAGCTGATAATTCTATATTGTTAACATTGAAAAATCACAATCATTCATCTAGGTGTCAACTTCCTGTCTTGCTCCGTGTTCTCAAAAAAAATACAAAAACATTTCCAAGACATTTCCAAAATCACCAAAGACAAAGCTGCTAAAGAAGATTTGTAGGTATCATGAAAACAACAAAGCAGTAAAAGACCAAGGATTGCTGCACTACAGTAACCCAAATTTTGTTAGCTTCTAATTCGCTCCGAAATAATGTGTTTTTTGCATTTTCTGTATGTAACGCGTAAAACCTTTATCTCAAAACAGAATAAATTGCCTTTTTCATTTTTCAAAAACTACTTACATTGCACATTATACAGATACGGTCCCTTTAAGTATAATGAGAAACTTTTAGAGGATGAGAGTGCGGAGGAGTGGGCGACGATCCAGCTAAAACCGATTCAGCTTGCGAGGTAATTAGAGGACTTTTCAGCTAATACGTTTTAAGCTCGGACTTTTCGGCGAACTCTCATTCAGCTTGGACCATTGAGCCAGTGCCGTTTTAGGCTTGGACTATTCAGCTAAAACTTATTTAGCTTGGACTTTTCAGCTATTACCGTTTTAAGCTTGGACTTTTCAGCTAGTACCGTTTTAAGCTTGGACTTTTCAGCTAAAACTTATTTAGCTTGGACTTTTCAGCTAAAACTTATTCAGCTAAAACTGATTCAGCTAAAACTTATTCAGCTGAACCTTATTCAGCTAAAACTTATTCAGCTTGGACTTTTCAGCTAAAAGTTATTCAGCTTGGACTTTTCAGCTAAAACTTATTTAGCTTGGACTTTTCAGCTAAAACTTATTTAGCTTGGCCTTTTCAGAGCTCTTTTGGAATTGACATCAAATTTTCAACATTGATATTTTCAGAATTTTCACAACTCACATGTGAATTGTTGCAACTTGAACTTGAACAACTTTTTGGCATTTCGATACATTTTTGTTGGCATTTCGATATATAAAGGTTTTGTATAGTCATATCGCATAGAAATAGTCACAACCGTTTCATATAAAACCGTTCACAGAAAATTAATGACGTGACCAATGAAGAAGATGGTGAGGGATTCGGATTCTCTTCCAACTCTAGCTATAACATGACAACAACGTGCAAGAAAACACAACAAAATAGTAAAAACAACAAGAATGAGGAAAACATATTCACAGATATCAATCTCAATCACAAACTAATAATCTTCACCTAAAACAAAATGATGAACAAGAACGCTTTCATGTGAGTTGTGAAAATTGAAAATATCAATGTTTGCCTTTTGATGTAAATTCCAAAAGAGCTTTCCAACCCTGAAAAGTCCAAGCTGAATAAGTTTTAGCTGAAAAGTCCAAGCTGAATAAGTTTTAGCTAAAAAGTCCAAGCTGAATAAGTTTTAGCTGAATCAGTTTTAGCTGAAAAGTCCAAGCTGAATAAGTTTTAGCTGAAAAGTCCAAGCTGAATAAGTTTTAGCTGAATCAGTTTTAGCTGAATAAGTTTCAGCTGAAAAGTCCAAGCTGAATAAGTTTTAGCTGAAAAGTCCAAGCTAAATAAGTTTTAGCTGAAAAGTCCAAGCTAAATAAGTTTTAGCTGAAAAGTCCAAGCTTAAAACGGTACTAGCTGAAAACTCCAAGCTTAATCGTTTTTAGCCGAAAAGTCCAAGCTTTAAACGGTACTAGCGCAATGGTCCGAGCTTAAAACGTATTAGCTGAAAAGTCCCCTAATTACCTCGCAAGCTGAATCGGTTTTAGCTGGATCGTCGCCCACTCTGCGGAGTAATCGATTAATTTCTTATCGTTCTAAAAATCTCAGAGATATTTGGCGTAACTATGTGATCGAGTTTTTGAATCGCAAAGATGAAGCGGAAAGTAGAAAGTATCCAGTACTTGTTAATGGTAAGAAAAGGTTAATCTTGCGAATGGAAAGGAAATTAATTTATCATTGGAAAATATTTAGAACTAAAATATAATTGTTTTGAAGGAGTTTCGCCTGTAGTTTGTAATTGGACTAATAATTGGAACTGGGCGGAATGAAAAGTAATCTAGTTGAAAGTGGTTATAAAACATTTCACACTTAACTGACCTTTGTTCTGTTTTCTTCCGTTTTGACGTTTCGACAATTGGTTTCGTTAGGATGAAACTGAAAATAACTGTTCATTGGTTCACACTTGACTTACTTTATTGAACGAATTAGTTTGATACATGGCTGGAATTAAATCGGAGGCAGTTCATTTCTCAGAAATAATCAAAGTGACCGTTTCTCTTAATTTGGTGATTCGAGTAAAGAATGTATACTTGGAGGCAAAAAATGAACAAAATAATCAAATTTAGGGAAAACTTTCCAATTTAGCTCCTTTTCTCGATAGTTCGCTTTGCGTTTGGCAACTCCGCAGACGCACCAGCACGTATGCATTTTTATGGAGACGGGCACAGATTTTCCGCAAAACGGCGCAAAGCTTATCGTAAATTCACTAATCACAAATGTTAAACTTCTTTCAATTAAATACTTTGTTTTGATTAGAATTGTGGGTACATAGACCTACTTTACCATTCGGGAAAAGGTTTGCGATACAGTAACCCACAGGATAGTTTCGCTCATAAAAGGCTTGGTTCTAAACCGAATCCGGTTTTTCTTTCTAGTCACGGCGTTTAAACTCGGCTAAAATTTTGGAATGGCTTGCCTTATGTGCGTCGGCCGAGTTTCGAAATTTTCAAACGCGAATTTTCGCGGGAAAGCGCCCATCGCTGACGTGTTTCGCGTGCTTGGCGCTGGTGCGGAATTGGTGGTGAAACTTTTATAATAAGGAAAAGCTATGTTTCTTATATAACTGTTATGGTATATAAAAATGCGTAAAATTATTCTTGTTTAAATAGAGAAAAAAATTATATCGAATAATGATCGTCAATCGGAATCATTTAAATTATAATTTTGCGGCGCAATGAAATCGTGCTCCATTGAACTCGGTCCTTTAAACTGCAATTGAAACTTTGCGGCCGGTGACTTCGCAGAAACTGAATGCCATTGTGTGAAACGCCGTGTAGTGAAGTAAACTAGGGGCCCCAGGACAATAGATAAGCAGAATTCTAAGTTTTCGTGTTTTAAATCAGTCCGAATTAGTAAAAAGTGGGGGACCAGGAAGTGTGAGTTCTGTTCGGTTTCACCGTTTTCAGCATAAAGTGAACAATACGAGGTATAGAAGTGTGCAGCAAAAATAGAACAATACATAGGTTTGCACAACGGTTCACACGCAGCGTACGTACATTAAACCACTTCTCACGCTAAAATTACATTTTTGTAATTATTGTTTTTTTTGTGAACCGTTGTGCAAACCTATGTATTGTTCTATTTTTGCTGCACACTCCTATACCTCGTATTGTTCACTTTTTGCTGAAAACGGTGAAACCTAACAGAACTCACACACTTCCTGGTCCCCTACTTTTTACTAATTGTTCTATTTTTGCTAGTTGTACTAGTACAATCACTCATCAGAACAATCAGATCAGAACAATCAGAATGAAATTTGAAAAAAGGTGACTATCAAACTTCTTGATAACTGGGCGAAGTTTCGAGTTCGCAAACGGTGTGATGCTTTCTCAAAATATTTTTGGCCTCAATTGACCTCTGGAACTGGCGTGGTTGGCGAAACTAGTAAAAACCACAGAGCCGTATTTTTTCGCCTATTTTATTCAAATCTGAGCTTTGTGAAAATTCTGAGTCATTACAGTACAAAGCAAGCATTTACTGATTTGGCGCCAACGGGCGCCAGCGTTTGGCGCCAATAATTATACATGTTATACTCCAATTGATGAGAAGCAAATGGAACAAACGGCTTTGATCAATTAGCACACTTTCCGACGATTTTTTGTTCGGAAACATAATTTTCAATTTCGGTGCCAATTGGCGGATAAACAGGCTATTCGGCGCCAAGTGTCAAAGAACCGTGATCACCCAAGCCGCTTGCCAACTAAATTTATAGTTCTGACCTCTGTGAACGAATCCGATCGTTACCCTACTTTGCTAGCGTAATTTTCATTTGGCGCCAATAGGCGCCCGCGTTTGGCGCCATTCGATAATAATAGTACCATGTTATGGAAAATAGGTTAAACTAACTATTATGACCTCTGTGCGAGATTTCGAACATTTTTACTCATGGGAACACATATTTCCCAGCTCTTGGCGCCATCTGGCGCCAGCGCCAAGCGTCAGACATAACGTGACATCACCAAACTTCTGGGACCGCGTTAATTTTGGGGTTTGCACATGTGTGCCAAATTTTAGCCAAATCGGCCCGGTAGTTAAAAAAATAATTTTCTATGCGGACATCGGACGAGCGACGAGGGACGAGCGACGAGGGACAACGGAAATTTTCATAACGACACTAGACCACAACTTTTTTCAAACTTGACCGATTTTTCTAATTTTTCCACACAACATGTATTTAATAGATGGATAGCTCTGTCTGTCTTTAAATTTCGAAAAAAAAGTATTATTTGAAGACTTTTGTGGTTTGAAAGCTAAAATCGGGTGCGCAATGGCCAAACCAAACACAACTCACACGCAGCGCTTTGCGCTGCGCGCGATTGTAGGGAAACGGTCCCTTTAACAACCCTGTGAGGATTACTGGAACGTCAGTCAAAACCTACTCTCAGCGAGCGTTTGAAGAAGTGTCTGCAAAATCACCTATGCCACAAAAGCAAACGATAATGCACCATGAAAACTTCTAACACGTGGATGGAATTTGGATCAACTTCTAAGCAGCTGTGATATTAAAAGTTGTACAGTGTATTATGAACAGTGCCTCGTGAAGGAAAGACGTGAGAAGAGGACGTGTAAATTTGTTTCTAGAAAAGAGATGAGGAAAG
This sequence comes from Litoditis marina, assembly GCA_964036275.1. Lineage (NCBI taxonomy): Eukaryota > Metazoa > Nematoda > Chromadorea > Rhabditida > Rhabditidae > Litoditis > Litoditis marina. Next base: position 20,365,308 of record OZ038433.1, read on the forward strand.
AGATAAACAGACATACTACATCCCCTTCTCGTATAAACATCATTTCAAAAACGAAGCATATAAATGAAAATCAGTACAGTAATGAAAATGAACGGTGCACACAACCTATAATTATTAGTAGCTCGTGAAAAAACTTATACAGTTTAGACGAATTTAATGTTAACTAACTTGGAAAGAAATGTCAAACTAACATTCATAGATTTCAACACTATTGAGGTGGTTGAAAGGTATGTTTGTGTGAAATAGTTGAGAACATTAAATCGAGATTTTTTTCTTCTAGAGGATGAGAGCGCGGAAAAATCGGTTAACTTCTTATCGTTCTACAAATCTCAGAGATATTTGGCGTAACTATGCAATCGTTTTTCGTATCTCAAATATGAAGGCTGAACCATAGCCAAACAACAAGTTAATAAACACAAGGTTTAATCACAAGCAATTACTAAAAAGATACAAACGACAGAATTTATTTCATCATAAGTTCGTAATACTTTAATAGTGCAAAATAGATTCACTTATTTTACAGTGTTTCGGTCCTACGGAATTACTACAAATATACAAAGTAGTAGATTTATTTTCATTACTATATCATAGAAAGAAAAATCGGAAGTTTATGGTCTGAGCTGGAGAAAATGATTTTATTATAGCAAAAATAATTGGAACTAAATATTTTTATTTTTTTTTGTCCTGAAAATCATCAGAGTTTTCCACATCCATAATATGGATGTATTATATTTAGTTGTTTCTTAGACTAATAACTGGAACTGGGAAAAATGCAAGTATTTGGAACTTGAAATGGAGTTCTGACCTCTAGACATCGAATTCACGGAATCTATGCAAGTTTGATTCGAAAATCGGGAACTGTAAGTTTGGTTGTGTATGAATATCCAATCATGCGCAGCGCAGAGTAGATTAGTTTTTGTTCAGAGCTCTACAGACATTCTAGCATTTTTCTCCATAGCTCCTCGACCTTTTTCCTAGATAATTGCATGGAATGAATGAATGAATGAATGAATGAATGAATGAATGAATGAATGAATGAATGAATGAATGAATGAATGAATGAATGAATGAATGAATGAATGAATGAATGAATGAATGAATGAATGAAAAAGTAAATCATATTAGAATTAAAGTTAAACCACTTCGAAATAACAAAAAATCATACCGATCGATATAGTGATGCACAATCATACATTAAACTCAGATGATATTTCGCATTCCTACACCAAACAGAGAAACTTGGAGAGTTCTCCGTCTGGATCCATCCATTTTCCGTCGACACAACTAATCGGACCAGCGGCAATCGAGAGGGCACATCCACTTGGACGAACGGCAGTGTAGAATCCCAATGCACATGTGATCTCTAGTTCACATTGTTCACCAATCATAGTGGTGAACAGTCCTTCCGAGGTTGCGAACGAGGACGAGCAATCACCCGACACGGAAGTCGTGTCTGGGAACGCACCACAGCCGCAATTCTGCACCGCAACTGAAATATACAAAAAAACATAAAACTGATATACTTTGTTTCACCAATCAATGGTCTTCTACAGTAATCCCTAAAACATTCAGGAGTTTTTCTTATGCATAATTGATAATTTTGGGCCCAAACTTTTAGAGTATGTAGTAGTAAAGGTGCAGAGGATTTTTAGTGAATCAATCCAATGAGGCTAACATATCAAACTTTGACCTGGAATTTTGACCATATTACTGTAAAGGGTCATAAGTGGGTGGAACAAACTAAACACGTTACATTTCATCTCACTTTATAAACATAACTCTTTTCTAAGTTTGAAAACAATCAACGTACTGTGACAGTGTTGTGAAGACATTATTCGTACTATTTGTTTAATCCGACACGCCAGATGGATCTTTTATTCCAGATATGACATTTCGGCAAAAGGTATCAACAAGCAGATTACAGTAAACTCAATACAGTCTCAACTCAACTCAATATAGAAAGTTTTAGACACTTATTTGTTCATATGACTCAATTGTTCGAGTGTGAAACTGGCCAAATATCAGATGACTGTAAATAAGTTAGCATCAAAAATGTTGTATCTTCAGATGACTAGGATAAACACTAATAACACTACAGATATCAACACAGACGTTATACCTGTAGAATAGAGGAGACGGGCGAGAGACGAACCAGTTTATAGACGAGCAGATGACACAATGCACACAATAGACAACAAAGTAGAATACGTCACTTGACAAAAAACTTACTCGAAAACAGGATGGAAACATTTTCCTCAATTAGTTCAAGTGTATGTTTAAAGCCTTTGATGTGCTTTACTCGAAATTGTAACCGATTGAGGGTGGACAGCGTATAGTCAATTTGGTGGGAAGCGGGATTTGACGAGCTGACAGCCTCATCTGCGTATCTTCGATCTACACACTATCTCATGGCATATAATCAACGATCGCTCGCTCCGCATTGGTCAATCGATTCGGACATGTTGCTGTTTTTGTTGGAGATAAGTTATATCATGCAGTACTACATAAAATTTAAATTGAGGGGTGCACCTAACTTTTCACATAACGTGAGCAAAACCTGCAGTGGAATGTAAAAGTAAAGAAATGTTTAAGGAGACGCAGGTTTGAATATAAAGATTATTATGGAGTTATACGAACTCGAAATTCTCTAAAACTCGAACTCGTAAATTCGATCAAACCCTCCCTAGCTCTAATTCAAACCGAACCATTTCGACTGTAATAGAACCAAGTTATGCATGACGACTGATTCGCAGTTTTCGGTTCGGGTATGAAACACGACTCTCAGTGAAATCGTCTGAAACGCAGCTTAAAGGAGACCCGAAGACAACTTGAGCAACGGTTCTGCTTCGGGCTTCTTTAACTGTATTGAGATCAGAGAGCACAAATAACTCGTATATTAGTTTGATCAGTCCACGTGACATTCACATGACAAGGCCGTGCGACACGCAACGCGTCTAACTAGAGGTAGGATACATCAGCTTTCTGACATTTGGGGGTTGTGTTGCTTTGATCCGGTCTCCTTTAGTTCCGGATTATACCTAACCAGTGAGCGAAAGTTTTTCTGTCTCGATAATCTTTCTGAGAGGCATTTTTTCTTATCAGTTTCGGTCTATGGATCGAGTTCTCAGTATCTTGAGGTTTAAAGTTTGAAAATCGTCTTTTCAAGAAAAACGACCGACCACGCTCTTGCAAAGTTTACAATAGTTCATCAAGCTGCAAGAGCGGAGGTTTTTCCGGTCTCTTCTAAATCGAACGAATACAAACCACTTTTGTATTGTTGCTATAGTAGTTGCCAACAGAAAGGCGAAAAGGTATTGTATATCTCACTTTCCGATGTGTACGCCCACATGTCTTCTATTCCAAGGGTTGCCGGTTTTGTGGTCAAATAGCGCAGTGGTTAGTGCCATGCTATAGTCTGTTTAGTTCCCGACTGGACTCGTATTCAGCCAAAATGTTGCATCCCTGGCACCTCTCGCGTTGCGTGTGCAGGGCGCCGGCTGGGCATTTTGCCAGATCAGGCCACAATCAATAATCTTTCCAACAGCCAAATAAAAGTTTAACCAACGCATACATTTATTCCTTAGTTATGATATCTTTTCCCCTTCTAAAGAGATTGTATGAGAGATTATAATCTTTAATGACAAGTTCACTTGAGTTTTCTTTAAGAAATTCGGAAATTTTTTGCACACACTGAAATTTTCGTGATCGCCGTATATGGGCCGTTCCCCCGCGCTCCTCTAACGAGTCCATATGGCCGAGTGGTCTAAGGCGCTGGTTTCGACGTGGTTCTCCATATTTGTTGGTTCTATCCCCCTAGCTGCTGTTATTTTGAAAACAGAGAATCATGGTCCGGAATGTTTGAATGGTTGCCAAGTCATGAGCTCCGCCCCCATTTTCATACAGTAAACGGAGTCCAGTTCGGAACTAAATAGACTATAACCGGGAAGCCGACGAAATGGAGCGATGCCCAGAGCAACACACGGTTAACGGCTGGCTGCAAAAAGTTTAAATTATTAGTTAGAACTTGAACCCTTTGTAAGTAGGTTACACATTAAACATAGAATCCTTACAGATTGGTTTTGTCATACAAGCTCAGTGTATTTTTACTACTTTCTGTTCTGTAATCTTTGCGGCTTTGCGCAATAACCTTTCCTTACATTAGGGTATCATGTCGGAGGTTGCTTAGCTAGATCAGAATGAAATCTACTGTATGCATCTTGATCTTATTCTCACAGAATAGCTAATAATGTTTCTTTTAGTTGCAAATATATAAATTTAACCCCTTAACCATTGCAGTTGAGTTGGGAAAACGAGTTATCAGCGTACCTGGCCAATGCCGCCACCAGCGTACTGGTTTCTTCGGTTCTCAATGGCACCTCAGTCATGTGCGCAGAAGCATGTTTCAGACACTTGTTGAAGTAATGAGAACTGAAACACACAAAGACAAATGAATTTAATACTCATTACTCAATACGAGACACGCTATTTGGAAATTTGGGTAACCCAAGTTGTGTAATCCTAGTCTGGAATGAAATCTGGAGCTTTCAATAGATTGTGTTGGATATACGAACCATCATCGCATATCATCTCAATAGCATATCTATTGCTGCGCTCATTAGCGTACGTCTCTGCTACCCTGTTAACTATTCACGTGTTACGTTTCTTCGTCTGCTTACGTGTACATGGCAGCGAGCATTGTGAGTATTGTAAACTCTACCATAGCCAGTAATCAGTCTGGCTACTAGGCTAGTTTTCTATTCTCTCTCTCTCCCGGTCAGGTATAAAGACTTTATTGTATTGGCTTATTTATACTCATAATAAACCTAGTATAGTTAGCGTTTGTTGTGTTATATTCAAAAGACTAACGTATCGCCTGAAATTCCTAATTGTTGTGACTTCGTGAGTACGAGGGTTACAACATAATTGGCGATCAAGATAGGCAAAACTCTCGTAGCATTTACTGGTAAGTTACTAGTAAGTTCGGATTCCCTCGAACGATCGATCATCGGAGGATATTGGTTGCGATCGTTGGGTTCGGATATTGTTCATTGTCGTCTACAAAGTCTCTTGTACGAAGAGATCGACACCCCTTTGGCTGCGTCTTGTGAAGCGAGACGTAGTAACACTGTAACCTGTGAATAGAACGGGGATCAGTATACTGTTTGTTGTTGAGTACTAGGTCTGTACGAGACAGTAAGTGCTGTCACCGACCCCCTTTGCGAAGTGAGCACCCAGTTGTATTGCTGGTCATGGAGAGAAAAAGTTCTCCTTGCCATAGAGCGCGGGAGTTCGCCTTGAAGAAGGACGATTATATCAACCACTTGATACGAAGTGTTGAACGTGAGTTGTCAGAATCGTGCGTGGGATCTGTGCTAGCTTGTGGTTGAATTAGCATGGGACCCCTCCCCCATTTTATACCCAATTCGCACTTTGTATGTTTACAAAGTGTTCGGCCCGTGAGTCTGACTAGAAATTAAGCAATTGTGAAACTGTACGGAAAGGAACTAATATAACAATAGAAAAGAAACTTCGTATAAGGAGGAAATATGCATAATTATTATATATTATTAGGGTTGTTAGAGTTGGAATTGGAATTGGAATTGGAATTGATAGAATTGAGATAATCATCCAAAAGAATTGCAATTCCAATTCTTTTGGTCTGTCGAAAAGAATTGGAATTGCAATTCCAATTCTTTTGTATGTCGAAAATAGTTGGAATTGCAATTCCAATTCTTTTGTATGTCAAAAAATTTCTGGAATTGCAATTCCAATTCTTTTGTATATCAAAACAACTGGAATTGGAATTGGAATTGACTTGATTTTCTCCCAGAATCTATTCAGAATTTATTTGCAATTCCATGCTGCTTTTCCTTGTTCATTGCTAAATTACCATTGTTCCTTATGTATCTTGTTCAATGGAACCAAAGTGAACATTGTTTATCTTCGTTTTTCGAAGAAAAAAACTGACATAAAGTTGGAAACACAGTCAATTCTAATCAATTCCAATCAATTCCGATGGAATTGGAATTGAAAATCTGAGATTACGAGGAATTGATAAGAATTGGAATTGGAATTGAGTGGTTTTGAGAATTGCAAAAGAATTGGAATTGGAATTGAGTGGTTTTCGAGAATGGAAAAAGAATTGGGATTGGAATTGAGTGGTTTTTGTGAAACGAAAAAGAATTGGAATTGGAATTGACTTGATTTTTGGAATTGATTAACAACCCTATATATTATACTGATCTAATGTGTTCAACGTGCTTTTGAAACAGAAATTCTATTTTGAAGTGCTAGCTTGTGGTTGAATTAGGATGAGAGACTTCGGAATTAGGGTGGGCCTGCTACCAATCGTTGTTCTCTAACCCCCCACCCCTCCGTTGTACTATAACCCCCTCCTTTCTTAGTATAACCCCCCCCCCCCCCCCCCGGCCTCCTTCTTGGAGTGGGGACGTGGCCTTGGCATGTCCTCGCATACATTTATGATCTTTTGCTCCAGTTTTCAGACCGTCCTCTATGCTATCGCTCTTTTCTTCTTCTCATACGATTTTTACAGAAAACCATCCAAAGAGCGATTCAATTGCTGCAATTACATCCTATCTTCCTTAACAACATTTTCTTGCAAACTCTAGTTAATCACAAACCACTTTGATAATCACTGATTGACAGAACAGTTTGACATATTCTATAGCGTTTTGTGTATGGAACCACCTTTATCGTCCTACTGTTAATTTGGATGGAGTTATCGAAATGTTTCGAAACATTACACAGTACGTCATTACAGTATGCCATGGTTCAAATAAATTCCTTGGACCCCTTCTTTCAAGTGTTTCAATTTGCCAAGCCCTCTTTAGGATCGCTCAGGAGCTAAAATGGTATATTGGCCTAATATAAGACGTGACCGAATAAAAATGTTTTGGAAACGGCCTATTTCAGAAACTTCACACGGAGAGAGGAGATGGTGCCAATAATTTTTCCCAATCCAGTGAATCAAGGCTCTAGTGAGTAGCATTTCACTGTATGGGCTCCCCCAGCATTATACCCAATTCGCACTTTGTATGTTGACAAAGTGTCCAGCCCGTGTTTCTCTGCGTGCAAGCGCACTTTGTACACGGATAAAGTATGACTGTTGGTTCTGACGTTTTCCTGAGTCTACTTTTCGGCATAATGAAATAATGCAATCTATCTATACCTCCTATGATAGTTTCTAAATATATTTCACATATTTCGTATATACTGATGCTTCAATCCAAGTTTGCTATATACTTCTTCTCAATCACTTTTATTGCTTTGAAACAGTTTTTGGTTTCCTTGTTTATCTATCACTTCCCGACTGTTATAAGCCATATAGATCGGTTAGTCAAAAGTGTTATGCGTTCCGTCTCACATTTCTGCGCTCTCTTCCGAATCAACAGTCAACCTCTGTCTGTTTTTAGTCTGCGTCTTCGCCCACTGCACACCGACTTATCCGATGAAATTTCAATCATCACCAGTGATCTTTTCATCTACTGCGTCTCCTGGCGGGTCCGTGGTTGGTCATCCGCCACCGTTATTTCCCCAGCACCTGTTTCAGGCTGACAACCAGTTGGCAGCAATGTCGGGACATGCCCAGCAGGTTGCCGGCGAGGTGGGCATCATGTCAGCATACCGTCAACGAGGAATCTACTCTCCTGCCAGCCCATCTACTTCCAATAGTTCTCCCAGCGCCATTTTCAAGGTAAGAACTACATAAAGACCGTGGTATGGTTAAGTTAATGTGCTCGGTAAGAGATGAACTCATAACCACCTTATTCAAAGACCAAGGGTCACGCCAACATTGAAAATGAGAACAGTTTGGGAACTTATTCTATGTTTACCATTGTAACAGTACCCAAAAAACCATTCGGCAATTCACTATGCGCAAAAATTTTGATGTGTTTTTCAATATTTTTCAAATTCCCGCCGCGCTCCTAGTTGCTCCTAATTTTGGCAGTGTATCACGTACATTCCATCATACCGTAATGCGGGTATTCACTGGTACAATTGTTGTTTTTGTTGTTCTTTTTGCTTTATCATTGTTATTATTGTTGCGATTTTCCATGCTGTGTTTTCACACTTATGAGTGTTAACCAATCACATATATATAGTCGATCGAGCCCGTACACTCATTGTTATCTCAATTTTGAAAAAGGATTTCGGAATGTTGGTCAAAAAGTTCTTTGTTGATTGCATGAGTTTGAATGTGACGTTTTCACAATTTGTCACTCCTTTAATTATTTGCACTGGCTCCACTTTTCTACAATACAGCTCATATAATAGTCCACCTCTTTTCAAGTTCATGTATTTGTTTTCAGGCTGCTTAGGTGACGCGTATTGATGATTCGACGCCAAACTTGGGAGCTTAGGCTGAATGATTTTGCGGTGAGGGTTCGACCTTGTTTGGTTCATGGCTAAGTAGAGGGAACTTGGAACGATTTTTCAAGTTGTGAACAAATCATTTAACACGAAAAATTGATCCGTTTTTTCGTTGGTCATAGAGACATATCAGCAACACCTTGAAGAAAAAAATTCACCTTTTTGTTACACTTTTTCTTTGAAGTTGACTGTCTGCAGATCTTCCTTTAGTGTATTGCGCGTTGAAAGTTTTCGTGCTCAATGAGCTTCCAAACCATATGATTTTCGTGAAGTCCTTCAGTTCATGATAATGAAGCCCATACCCATTATAATCAACTTGGCGGGTAGATACTACTAAAAGTAACTCCATCATTACTACTCTACGTGTTACCTAGGTCTCAGTCATGTCATCTATAAGTTTTTCTAACTATTTTATGAAAACCTCAGCAGGTTATTGTCAATCAATATAATTAATCTTAATCTGTGTTCGTTCGAACTAGCATCAGGCACGTGGTAATCTTACCGGCATTCATAGTATGAAAACTTCTTATTTGTAACAATTCGAAATTCATCAAGTATATATGAACTTCAGGACTCAAAACCACTTACCGGAACAGAAGAAGAAGATAGAAGAATTTTCGAATGTTTTGTTTGCGTATGGGTCTCAATACACATGTTTGTCTTGTTTGTTTTTTTATAACTGGTGATCAATTCGGAATAATTCATGAACAATCAATTCCACAACAATGGGGACATGTAATAACAAACGGGATTGATCACATACACACATACACATAATTAACCATCAAGGTTATTCAAGTTTCAATTCTGAATGAAAAACGGGTGCTGAGAATAAGTTACGAATAAACCTAGTGAAAGAGGCTAAATAACGTAAATTTTCAACTTACTAAATAATGTGAGAAACAAATCAGATTCCATAGTATGAAAGTATCAATATCTCAAGTGAAATCACTATTTGATCAGAACCGGCTAAATGTGGACAAAAAGGGAAAAAGGAGCCCGTTTTCAAGATTGTGCTGGAACTAATCACTAATCATAGTGAAATTTTCCGCATATCAGAGGGAAAAACGGGCTCCCGTTTGGCCGAACTCAGTAATTTGGCTCAGATTTGATGCAAAACCTTAATGTTTAACAGAGTAACGTAATAGACAGGGTACCCTTCATTAATAATCACAGTCACACTTACTGGTGTGATCATACTTTTGCTTACATAAATTGGTTGAACACTAATCGAACACAGAAAGTGTGGATATAAGAGTTTACAGGTTCGTTATGAAAACTAAACAAGCCAGAACCTCACATTCTCAAATATGATTGCCAAATCAGATGTGAACCATCTTGCATGACATTTTGAGTGGCCGGTATATATCAATTGCGAATTTTCACAGATCAGACTATTCGACAAAAACGGAGTCCGTTTTTCAATTCAAACCCGTGAAAAAGAAGACTTTGCATATAAAATAGACGGATTTTCTTGTTGTTTTTTTCTTGTAGAAAAAAGTAGCCTGTTTTTCGATTCTTAGTGACTTTCACATCAAAACTTGAATCTTTCATCGACTAATGAAAAAGAAACCAACTATAAAAATTGTAAGACATACCAGTCACCCAAAATCTCAAATACACTCAATAACAAGCTGACCAAAGATTTTGACTTGCGGAATCCTTTGTTTCTATGAAAATCGAGCAGAACGTGCAACTGCGACCTGCACACAATATCCCATCAGCCACTGATTGGTTCCAATTCCGAAACAGAGTAGAAGAACGGACGAGCCCTATCCTGTTCTGAAGAAAACAACGAGTGAAAGAAACGTGTGTCACAAATTTCGGTTATGACTCCCTTTTTCGTACTTTATTCGAAATAAGAGGAACATAACAAAGTAATAGTAAACGATAAGCGATTACATAGTATGTGCGTAAACTGTAGAACATAAGCGTGAGAATATCTTATCTTCTTATAACTCATTTCGTGAGTACCGCGGACACATTTTTTGGAGCCGAGCGAAATTAAAGAATTGGACAGCAACTATTATTCCACACAAATTTCCGATTTTATGACCACAAACAATCGTTAAAAACCCACTGCTTTTCACATACACTGTATGCTCTCTAAAGAATATGAAATACTATGATACTCACCGGATATGAAATATCGAATGGAGATGACACTACTCCGACCTCCTCATGCCAGCGAGAATAGGCGCTGTACTAATTCATTGTCAGACAAGTCAAATTATTTTCGAGCCGACCAACACAAAACACTAGCTTCGGGCTCAAATCAACTATCTTGGAAAAGCACATGTACTTTTATCAAGTATTATATGTACATCCGAATGAAATGAATGTAACAAAAACATAAAATAAAAAATAAAAGTGAAAAGCAAAGCAGCGACGTCGTATTTTCCGGCCCAACCGTCTACCTGGTGCCTTATACGCAATCCCCGTCGCGCACTTTTGCGTAGTGCGCCAAATTTGAAAAAAATAAAAAGCTACAGTACGACAGGTTTTAGTAATACCGTTTGCTTAGTTCTTTTCCTTCATTTCTGAGCCTAATAGTCTTCTATGCTTCTACAGACTACAAAAACGACAAACGGTTAGGCTTGCTAATAAATGTTGGCGAGACCCTTTCTATTCAAGACGGTTTTGGGTTTTCTCAGGGGGTTGAACTATGAAATCTGTCTTGTACTGACTCCACACCTTAGCGTTTACGATGTGAAATCCCGTACGGAAGAGAGGCCAAATTTGTGTTTGCGAACGATGGTGGTATTTTGGGTCGCCACATTTTTAATGCTCAAGTTCATCTCGTAGTTGAATTGAAACTGATGTTTGAGACAGACAGTGTTATTTTGAACGGTGAATGAAACAGTTGGGTGAAATATGGGCGAAGAAAACTCAGTAACAGAATGAAGCGGTGCAGTTGAGAAGTAAACATAATAAACATTAGTGAAACGTGGGGGAACCAGCAAATTTGTGAGTTGTTTTTGATTTGACCTCCATATCAGCGAAAAGTGTACAATACAGATTGCTCAGATATTGTATCAGAAGTATTCTGCAAAAATATGAAAATACCATTGTGTCACAATGGTTCACGAAGCCCGCATAATATTTCATAAATTGTCGATAGGCAAATTTTAGTCTACTTTGATATAATACGTGCGTTGTGAACCATTGTGCAACAATGGTGTTGTTCTATTTTTGCAGAACACTTCTGATACAATATCTGAGCAATCTGTATTGTACACTTTTTGCTGATATGTAGGTCAGATCAAAAACAACTCACACATTTGCTGGTTCCCCCATTTTTTACAAATTGTTCTCTTTTTGCTAGTTGTACTCCTACAACAGGCCATGTTGCTTATTCACAGCGTAAATCTTGTAAATTCTTGTGTGCAAGACGATGACATTTTACGAATAACTGGAATATCAAAAAACGTTTGAAACATATGAAACTGGTTACACTCAACCGGGGTCCAGTATGTGGCAACATGCGGGTGCAACGAGGCACGGTTTGAAAAAGATAAAAATAAAATTTACGAATAACTGGATAAAAATGAGTAGAACCTTGAATGTTTTTCTTCTAACACCTATATGTTATTTACAGGGAGAAGTGTGTGTTGGATGTTCGAGTGATTCTGCTATTCGCGCGCACTACGGAGCCTCATCCTGTCACGGTTGCAAGGCATTTTTCCGGTCAGTAAAAATACGTTTTCCAAAAAATACGTTTGCCAGTGGTTTATATACTGAGCAAACCAATACACGTGAAACATTAGCAAAACGCTCTGTTTTCCTCCAACGTCTCCTTCTTTCTTTTATCTCATACTGCGTAATGAGTTCGTGTCCTGAGTAACTAGAATTGAGAATTTACATCCCATTTCTATCATGTTTGGGTCCTACGGAGAAGTTTTTCTGTATTTCAATTTGACCTTCTAATACTGGTAAGATGATTAGAATGTGTACTTTTGAAAATCACGTGGGAGTGAGCAGGACGATTTATAATAGTTTCAATTTCACTCGCTAATGTTAGAATATTTGAAACGCTTCAATTGTGTATTGTGTTCTGTCGCCCGTACAGCCTATTGAGGACAGCGATACTCAGCACAAGCCTGGTTGCAGAACAATAAAATACGCATGGCGGCGAAACAAATCGATTTTTTCTCCAACCGCCTGCGTCTCTCACAATTAACGCAATTGTTTTGTTCTTGAACTGTTCCGACCAAACACGGATCTGTGTTTTAGAGAGCGCGTTCTAAGTAGATAGTATCAGGATCAGCAGTTCAACGGCCTTTCGATCGCAAGCATAGCCAATTGGACGAAAGGAGACAGAACGCATGCGAGAGGGTAAAAGCGCTGTTTCATAGGAAAGAGGGGTATAGTGGTTTCATGGGGTTTCATTTGGTTTATGGGGCAATAGGGTACAGAGGTGTTTTCAGAAGGATTAGCGACGCGCCAATTGTCTGCTATTGGCTAGCTATGAGAGCGAGATAGCATACAGGTCAATGAGACCGCAGACAGGTTAAGACATTCTGCGTCTCTGTGATCTGCTCACTCTCTCGCCGAGACCGCTACAAAAGGGGCTAGCGAATTGGCTCAGAGCATTCCCACCGAGAATTTGGCATCGTGCCAATGAATTTCCGTGTCGGAATCTCTCAAAAACATCATTATACCGTTAGCAATTTTTCACATGGTTGCTGAAACTATTTCTAAACTCTCGAATTTCCCTTCCGCCCATTTTTGTTTTTCTTGCAGGCGAAGTGTCTTCGAAGGTCGATCGTATGTATGTAGTGCGGAGAACAACTGCAACATCACGAATGGTGAGAAAATCAAAAACTAAAAAATGACTCATGGAAAAAGATTGGGGGTTAAGATGATTAAGAGAACTAAGAAACCACAATGAAGTCTTTGTTCCCTTGGTTGGTGTAGTAATCAGTGTATCAATCATCTCTCTGATATTTTTTCTGTGTTTACATATAATTACGGTAACAAGTTTCCTTTACTCTTCACTCCTTTACAATAATAAAATTTCGAACATCAATTTCGCCCGAGCAGGCAGTGAACAAGTCGTTTCAAGTCCACTGAATAGTATATAAGCTGTTATCAGCTTTGATTTTTAGGTCCTCTTCCATAGTTGTAGTCTGCAATAGAATAGATTGTTCATTCGCGATTGAACACGTGTCTTTCCACATTGGTCTATGTGGCACTCCAATTATGGGATATTATTGGAGATGAAGAAGAAAAATTAGATAAACACATGAGGAGAAAACATTGGTAAAGTGCACCGTATCTAAAGAAAGTGCGCCCACGGTTCACCTGAGCAAGTTTAACTTTCCTTTTCGCATCTTTTGAATTTTAGTTTTCATTGTGTACGCATTTCTTAATAACACCAAACTCCTATAAAAATGACTAGGTAAATAAAATTATAGTGATTTTTCACAGATTTCGGATATGACTATAGAACAAGTTGAACAAGAGATAATGACAGATACAGTATACCCCCATCTTTGTTGTGTCGACGACAACGCTTCTTTAAATTCCTGAACTTCGAGAGAAAACAAATATAATCAACGTCCTAGAATTCAGATATTATTACTAGGTATTTTGTGACCGTCTAGTGCATCAATTTGCTTTTGCTTATTGCTCAGCCTACGCTCATACATAATATGACCTCGACCTAACTCCTAACCAAACAATTCGATATATCTCTTCAGAAAATGTCGTTTTTCAAAATGCTCTTCAAATTAGCTACTATCTTACAAACCATCAGGTACAATCATCTCGTCCAGCACTGTTCAATTGCATGTAATATTATGTGCGCGTAACAGGGCAATCGTACCCTTTTCTTTTCAGCATTTCTCTGCATTTACCTTTTTGGAGCGCCATATTCTATGGAAAGTCACGTGTTTAATCGCAAATAAAATCCTATTCTATTCTACTCTATTAAAAAACATTGAATATTATTGAAATTAAGTCGACGTTGATATGAAAGGAAGTATAACCTCCTTTCTTTTTTCAGAATCGCGCATCATTACAGCATGTAATCGAGAGCTACAGTATACCTTCATCTCCATCATGATGACCACTATAACCACTGATTTCAGAATCTCGCAACAAATGCCGCGCGTGTCGTCTCCGAAACTGTTTGGAAGGAGGAATGAACACAAAACACGTGAGAGACGAGAGGAGCAAACAAGAAAGAAGGACCCCGCCGGACAACTCGGATCCCAAAACCAACAAAAAGTCCTCACACTCAGGTTTGTACTGAAAAAGGCACGAGCATAATCACGTCACACGTGAGCACACACGTAAAGGCGTGAGAAGAAGTGGAACATGTATTCGTCAGTGTGTTAATGCATTGATCGGCTGAACTTCTGATAGAACTTGTAACATCGCCAGCAGGGACGATTCTAACTCCTTGTACAAATACAACAGACTAATGTTTTATCCACAAAAAACTTGATCACGGAGAGAACAATGTAACACTAATTGATTTTCTCTTCATAGTCCTTTATTGCATTTTTCAACCCTTGGCATACATGAATTTCAATGCATTGCAGTCGAATAGTATATGATTTTGACCGTTTGTTTCCGTGCTTTCATCCAGAAAATAGGCCCGTGATAGTCAGGAGTATTTTGAGCAGACACTTCCAGAAATGGCTAGTAGTATATTTGTACCCATGTCTGACCATAATTTATTCTGCTGTGCTACAGTAATCCGTGAGGAATGTCAGCTGACGCACTTCGTGTGTGGTCTGGAACGACAGACAGAACTTCTCACGGATGATGACGTCATGGGTGATGACGCTGGCGAATGGAGTCGTGACGTTTCACTGACCTCTGGCCTCCCGAATCCGAGACTCGTCATGAAACGATCACCGGTACGTCTTTTTACTTTTACTGTTAAGTCTCAAAGTTCTAGTTTTGGATAAAAAGGACGAGTCTACTTTGGATTTCCAGAATTGGACGAGTCTAGTTTTGGATTTGAAGAAGGACGATTGTTTGAACCAATTTCAACGGGTCATCACATTAAACTGCAATACGTTTTTCAAGTGTTAGGACCGATACGTCGGGATTGGTCCACATAATCGTCCTACTTTGAATATCCCAAATTTCATAATTTCGAAAAAAACAGCCAAGTAAAACCACCCGTATGAAGCCAGTTAGTCGTTTATGAATTCAAGTAGATCTGCGCTTCCCGTAGGTCAACTGGCAATGTGAACGCATCATGCAATCGGCAGACGTCTACAGTTCTTGGTACCGTGCATTCGTACTCCACGCAGACTGGGCCATGGGGATACCAGCTTTCCGTGCGATACCCCTCGAAGACCAGGTGCGCACTTTTTGACCTACCATTCGGATACCATTCTAGATGGGGAGATTTGAAGATTAGGATGGTTCAGGAGAGTAATAAAACCAACCTGAATTCATGAAAAAGTGGGGGTCCAACGACTGTGAGATTTGTCTTCTGCTGTGCGCCCCTTGGACAACTACTCTCAAATGGAGCAGCTACTGCTACAAAAACCGAAAAATACTCATGTAAAACTGTTAACTACAAACATACAAAAGTCGTAAAATATTTTTCAAACCTGTAAACTAGAATCTTTAAATAACCGAAAAATACTAATATACTCAAGTATAACTGTTCATTACAAACATACAAAAGTCGTAAAATACTTTCTCAAACCTGTGAACCAGAATCTACAAGTCACAGCTGCGAAAGAGAGAGCAACTGTTGAATAGTATGCCAAACGTTATAGCACCTAGAATTGAAGTAATGATCAAAAACACCAACCATTGTGCACAAAACCAGGAACTCTATAATTGACTACGTTGAATTAACATCTGTGATTTGTAGATTCTAGTTTACAGGTTTGAGAAAGTATTTTACGACTTTTGTATGTTTGTAATGAACAGTTATACTTGAGTATATTAGTATTTTTCGGTTATTTACAGATTCTAGTTTACAGGTTTGAAAAATATTTTACGACTTTTGTATGTTTGTAGTTAACAGTTTTACATGAGTATTTTTCGGTTTTTGTAGCAGTAGCTGCTCCATTTGAGAGTAGTTGTCCAAGGGGCGCACAGCAGAAGACAAATCTCACAGTCGTTGGGCCCCCACTTTTTCATGAATTTTTCTTTTTTTGTATACATACCGTAGGTATGTGGTTTGATCTGTACGGTGAAGATAAAAAATTTTTTTATTGAACCACTTGCCACGTATTACTGTCATTTCAGAAAAATATGACGTCAACTTGCAGTTCTAAAAACTTACTTTCTGTCTTCTGCCATTCAGAATCCCAGAATACGTCATGTTTGAATGAAGTTTCATCGTGAATTGACCATTTCTAAGAAACTTTCAGCATTCGAAAACATATTTCACGTCAATTTTTCGAAAGTTGACGTCATCTGGCCTTCTGATTTCCAGAATAAGTCATATTTAGATGAAGTTTTGTCGTTAATATACCATTTTTAAGATATTTTCAGCATTTGAAAATATATGTGACGTCAACTTTGCACTTTTCAAAATCGACGTCATCTGTCTGGTCTCCAGAATCCCAGAATACATCACTCTCAGATTGAGTTTCACCGTTAATTGACCCTTTCTAAGATATTACCATCGTTTGAAAATATATGTGACGTCAACTTTGCACTTTTCAAAATCGACGTCGTCTGGTCTCCAGAATCCCAGAATACATCACTCTCAGATTGAGTTTCACCGCTAATTGACCCTTTCTAAGATATTACCATCGTTTGAAAATATATGTGACGTCAACTTCGCACTTTTCAAAAATGACGTCATCTGGTCTCCAGAATCTCAGAATACGTCACTTTTAGATTGAGTTTCTCCGTTAATTGACCCTTTCTAAGATATTATCATCATTTGAAAATATATGTGACGTCAACTTTGCACTTTTCAAAATCGACGTCATCTGGTCTCCAGAATCCCAGAATACATCACTCTCAGATTGAGTTTCACCGTTAATTGACCCTTTCTAAGATATTACCATCGTTTAAAAATATATGTGACGTCAACTTTGCACTTTTCAAAATCGACGTCATCTGGTCTCCAGAATCCCAGAATACATCACTCTCAGATTGAGTTTCACCGTTAATTGACCCTTTCTAAGATATTACCATCGTTTAAAAATATATGTGACGTCAACTTTGCACTTTTCAAAAATGACGTCATCTGGTCTCCAGAATCTCAGAATACGTCACTTTTAGATTGAGTTTCTCCGTTGATTGACCCTTTCTAAGATATAATCATCATTTGAAAATATATGTGACGTCAACTTTGCACTTTTCAAAAATGACGTCATCCGGTCTCCAGAATCCTGAAGGACGTCAGGAATAGAATACTTCATACTCAAATAAAAGTCACGATGGCATCATATTTCAATTTTCGAGCAAATCGGTAAATGTTACTCTAAGTTACAATACAGTTTGAGTTGTCGACCGGGCAGAGAGAGTGAGAGAGCGTGCTAAATGGAGAAGACACTTTCCGAAAAATGTCTATAACTTTGATTAAAACAATTTTTTCTCGAATTTTTTTTTGCTCCGCGAGTGTTCGAGTAGGTATCACATGTCTTTCACAATTTTCAACGAAATCGGTTGAGTAGAAACCCTTGAACTGGGTTTACTTTTCTTGTCACCACCCACCCACCCACACACACACACACACACCCACCCACACACGACGGAAGTTGGCGCTCTTGATGAAGCGCATGAGGTCATAACTTGGCTCAAACTTAACCGATCTCGCTCAAATTTGAAACACGGTTAGGGAATTAGCTATAGAAAACAAGCACATCAATAAAAACTTTGTTTTGCAAATTTCAGCCTTTTTGAGGAGAAACTAAAAAAACGGAAGCGCGCATTAGCCGGACCAAAGACAAATCTCGCACAGCGCTTCGCGCTGCGCGCGATATCCAGACTATAGAAACATCGAGGATAAATAACAATCTTTGGGTATTTTATAAAACTTTTAACCTTCAACGTAGCTCTAGTTTCCTTATCACTTTCAGCATGAGACTTTCGAAAACAATGACAAAATGAGTTTGATACAAATAAAATAACCAAGTAGTTCACAAACTATTAGGCGAAGCTGCTGCGCATAAATCGAGTTTTCTGTACAGTTTGGTGTCTTCAACTATTGATACAACTGTCTGATCACATGTTTGTAGTTTGCATAGATATACTAGAAGTCAATTGAATAGTCACCTCTAATGAGTCATCGTGCACTTTGTCGCGGCACGGTAAGCGTCTCGCTTTTGGTGTGGCGGGGTCAGGTTCGATTCCCGCATGAAGCAAAACGTGGTTGACACGTGTCAACAAAGAGGATCGTCCCTGGCAATTGCCAGGTGTTGAGCAGTGATATTATCACTTGCCAAGTGTTGAGCAGTGATAGTATCACTTGGCAGACATCAATATCCATGTTGGCGCTTGTCATTTGGGTTGGCTCCAATATTTCTCAGATACAACAGCAACTTTGACAAGATAATGGTTTACGTGTCACACCCACTCCGTTGACAACATTTTGGTAAAAAAAACGGAAATTTTGAAAAAATTTAGTTGGACTCGTCTTATATACTAGAAGTCAATTGAATAGTCACCTCTAATGAGGCATTGTGCACTTTGTCGCGGCACGTTGTTAAGTTCTGCTGTGTTCAACATGTTTCACGTGACTGTGCGATTGACTAACAGTATAGAAGAGAACCCTGATGCTTAGAAAGTTGTTGAATTATTTTATCGAGCTTTTTCAGACTACGCTGTTCAAGCAGAACTTCATGTGCTTCGGCTGGATAACCCACGCTTACAATGCGTATATTCTGGGTCACCACGAGATGGGAATCCCGTTGGGAACGGGCGCCTACATTCCATACCCGCATGAGGAACAGCAGCAGATGGAACCCAAGTTGGTGTTGCCGTTTTACTTTGACCCCCACTCTCCCACTTTTCTCACTTCTTGGTGACCATCCTTATTCAAAACGTGTAACTCACACACTGTGAGTACCACAGCTGTAGGAGGTGGCAAATTTATTAATGTTTGCTCTCGCCGGAATTGGAGCTGTCAGCGAACGTTTCGTAGGTGGGCGCTAACCACTACGCTACGAGGGTGTATATCCGACAAACATTGGAATGGAAAATATGTGCCCGTACACAGCTGAAATTCTGATATACCCTTCCGCCTTCACGTTGGCGACGACTATAACTCAGTCTAAAATTGCATACAGTCTAAAATTGCATACAGTAGACTATTTCAACGTTAACATATATCTTATGTGCCGAACCCAGATATACTTGAAACTACAGTATCCCCTTTCCGGTATTTGGACAGAGACTATAATTGCCTGAACCATGAAATTAGTTTAAGATGGGCCTCCACGTATGGGATTGTCAGCAAGAAACTAATCGAACTCATCGTCAAGCCAATGAGGGAAATGCAGATGACATACGAGGAATACTGCATTCTCAAGACTATTTCCCTATTTCAACAAGGTAATTTCACTCCTATTTCCACGCATATTACCCACTACACAGCGCGGGCTACACTCATGGTCCTATTTTGTAACTTATAATCTATAAGTGGGTAATAAATGAAGAAACCTTTCTCTCACTCTCATAGGATCGAAAGGGTAATTTCAATTTCTAACAAGTGGTTTTATAGATATACTTCTTCTTTCAGACTGCACCCTATCCGCGACCGCCCAGTCCATCTGTACGCGGTTTACAGAGCGTCTTCTGGAGGCTCTGTTGGTTCATTATGAACGTCAGTTTCCCAGTATGAGTCCCACTCAGAGAACCATGCGAGCACTCAAGCTCACTCTCCTGCTACCCAGCTTCAATGTTAGTCTGTCTTTTTCCACGTAATTTTTTACTATGTTTCACTCGGCCATAGATCAATCGTGGATTGGTAAACATTTGAGAAGCTATACAAGCTACAGTTGGAACAAGATAGATAAAATGGGGAAAATGAACAATCAATCACATTTTGCGTTGAAAAAAACATGTAACCGGTTACCTACTGAGGTCACCTGAAAAACAGATTAGCGAAAACCGGTTAGGTTACCAAAAAACCCGGTTAGATATAGAATTCACCTGAACAATCGCGTCAAATGACTTTGTTGTACTTCGGGTCACTTTCATTGTACTTCGGGTCACTTTCAACCCATGATCAGGGTGAGGGGGAGTTTTACATTACTCCCGATAATCTCTGTAAAGCATTTCAAAGAGCACCGAAATAAATCAGCTATATTTCGTGAATCTTCCAAGCAGACAAAATCTTACACAGAAAGTGCAAACTATCATCATAATAATACTATTCAATAGTTGAACCAAAGATACCCATCATTCTGTAATTCATTTCATACTCTGTTGGTTTCAGCACATCGGCCAGGTAGAGTCGACAATGATCCAATCGATGTCGGCAGTGGACCTCAACGAACTGAGTGGAGTTCCCATAAAAGTAGTGAACACTCACTCCTCCGCCAATAGAGTTCTCGCTATTCCCACTGAGACTCTGGCAGCCTGCCAGTAGAACTTCGAATGAATACACTTCGTAGAAATAACAGGTTTTATGAAAATAGTTTTTTTCCCACCGAGGTCTATTGAAAAACATTAACATGGTAGCAAGCCGCTTGGTAATTTGGTTGATAGTTACCAAGATCTCAGTGGGAATGATTGTAACTATACAATGTAACTTATTACTCAATCAACATGAGAAATATATCTATGTTCTACTCATTCTAACAACTACTCTATTTCTAACAAATGTTTCTGTAGCAATACTTCTTTAGTCAGACTGCAGACTGCACCCAATCCGCGACGGCCCAGTCCATCTGTACGCGGTTTACAGAGCGTTTTCTTGACGTCTGTTGGTTCATATTGAACGTAATTCATATCTACTCACCCCCTTCCATCTCATGATAAAGTTATCTCTACCGTAAAAACGTGTTGAGTTCTGTATGTGACCGGATTTTCGGATACCTTTTTTCAGGTTACCGCAGTAGGTAACCGGTGACCGAAAATGAAAATGCGGTTTTTTCAATGCACATTGTGACTTTTACCGTTAGTTTGTACGGTAACCGGATTTCAGTTTAGGTTACCTAGCGGTTACCTGTGAGGTTACCTGAAAAATGGTTACCAAAAACCGGTTACATATAGAATAGGCCTAACATCGTCTAGCTATTTTTTTCAACTCTCGCGTTTCAATCTTTCACCTCGTTCGGTTGTTGTTACATCCGGGTAATTTATATACCTTTTTGTGGAGTAAATTATTCATTTAATAATCTTAGATGAACATACGCGTAGTTATTGAGATAGTACGTGAGATACAGAGAAAAGTCACCCTCTAAATTAATTTTAAATAAAGTGTGTGCGAGTAGGTAGTATTCCTACGAGCTCACATGCACGAACAAACAAAGAAAGAAAGAAAGAAAGAAAGAAGATAAATTCATATCACAGATCAAATGAATAACAGAGAGTAATGCCGAGCCGTCCGTCTCGGTCACGAGGGGAGAAGCTCCTTGTCCAGATCGCAAATGGTAGGCGGCGCCTGTAAGAAGTCACTGATGAGAAATGTATTACGTAAAGCCTATTGATCTGCATAGGTATGATTGAAGAAGAATGAATAAGTTATCTCTACTTGTATTCAAGGTAATAAATATGGAAGAGCTGAGATAACCGTATTGTAAGTTGATAACAGGAACAAAAAAATCTGTGACATCTTGTACCTATCTATGACAAGGTAATACATAACTATATATATATATATATATATATATATATATATATATATATATATAGACAGTTGTTTCAGGTTTCATATAGAAAATGTGCCTTCGTTTATTACAAAATAACTGGAAACCAGACGATTCATTCGACCAAGGACTCAAGGAGTCGAAGATTCCTACTTCCTTTCATCCGTGACAATTCATACTTGCTACAACTCTTGATAAAAACGTTTTACCATGATTATGCGACATTTGATTGTCAATTACCATTTGCATGAATATGAACCACTCCTTTAATTGTTTTGTACCGAAGATATTCGTTCGTTTTCTCGCGACGCTCCACCCCGTTCCGCAACACACTTCTCTTAAAGTATAACTGTACTTCGGCCTCCAGAGATTGAAGTTTGTTTATAAAGCAGTCTTGTTCAAGGATAATAATTTGGCCTAACCGTTCAACTTGTGCTACTCCTAGTTCAAATTCTGCCTGGTGTTTTTCTAATGATAAGATTATACTATCGAAACTACTTGCATTAACAAGGATGGAAACTACCAGCCTAAAATAGGCTAAATCCAGGGAAAAATAGGAAAATCGGAATGGCTGGTTTAGAACCATTTTAGGCTGGTCGGCACCTAATTTAGCCTGATCGTTACCTATTTTAGGCCTGTCTTCACCTATTTTAGGCTTGCAGCCCCCATTTAGAGCTAGAAATAACACATTTTAGGCTTGTATCCACCGAATTTAGCTTTGTAGCCATCATTTTTTTGCCTTTTATTACCTATTTTAGGCTTGTAACACGTATGTACGAAAATTTCACCCGAAAAACTGGTTTGCAATACCGAAAACGACCGTAAGTTACAGCTATCTACATCAAAAACCTCGTATTTCAACAAAAACAGAACAATTTTGTAGTGTGATTTTATATATCACTTTCAAGAAAGAATTGTGGTGATATATATTTATTCATAGTTGAATACAAAATACATAACAAAATTTCTTGTCCGCATCGATTGATCATGAAGTAGTCGTTGTGTTTTGATGGATGAATCGGAAAACACGAGTTGAACAAGGAATGGGCACCTTCGAGTAGATTGTTCGAACTGAAAAACGAATATTGAGAATATATATATCATACCCAGTTTCTTTAGCCATAGACTTAGAAGTTAGACACAGCATTTTGATCAGAAAAGCACAATAACGTCAAAACTCTACCATAATAATAGTATCGTATTAAAAGTTAAATACGTTTAAAGTGATCTAGATTTTCAGCTAAAGAGAAGGATTTCACAAAGAGAAATGAGCATAATTTTCCAAATTGAACGTTTGTTATGAACAATGTTGAAAAAAAAACTAACCGGCTAGATGATGTAACGCGAATAGTCCCACTAGTAGGCTGTCTTCTTGTTTGAGTCATCGGTGAGGTGATCGAGCCATCAAATCCTGAAAAATACTAATTTTCACATCCGAACGATACTTCTATTGTAATCAAGATCTAACAATTGGTGCATGCTTACCATAATGATCATCTTTCGGGCAATCATAAAACCCTAAATTATAGACTTTTAGCAAAATTTGAAGCAATCACCGAATTTTCGGGTGGTATTTCTAAAAAGTAGGAGCATTCCACTTCCTTGATCACGTATACACGTAATAACCTCTTAGTAAATCTTCGCTGAACCACTTCAAAACAAAAACACTTCAAAGTGATGCGAAAAACACGTTATATTCCACATAAGCATTGTAAACACAGCACTGATGGAATGGCTGAACGAACTAATATCAGAATACCGTTTTCTCGATAAAAGCAGAATGGAGAAATACATTCAAAACTAAGTAATAGACTGATTTTAAGTTTCTTGAGTAGATTTAGAGAAAACTCTAATTTAATAATACCTAATTTAGGCTGGTAATCGAGCCCGTAAAACGACACGGCTATTTTAAGCCTTTTCAGGTGTTTCTAGGTCTTTCAAGGTATTACAAGGCTAAATCAGGCGTTCAGCAGGTTGAATTCCTAGAAATGCCTGGATTTTAGACTATTTCAGGCTGGTGATTTTTACCTGAGAACCAATATCTTCTGCACATATTAGAGAAAAGAAATACAACAACGCCGCAGAAAGAAACCGCCTTCTCTCCTGGTTTTCAGCTAACAAACTGTCATAATGAAGTTCACACAACGCGATACAGGAACTCATATAAAATTCATGACTTCATGAAACTATCAAATTGGACACTGCAATTGAATCAGAAATATAACGACCAGTGATGACCGCGGATAAACTATCTGTTCTGCTTCCGTGGTCAGGATTAGGTTCCATAATACGAAGTATCTTCAACGTGAAGAATGCTGTGAGTGGACGAGATGTGGAATACTGACTCCGACGATGATGAACTCTAAAACACGTGAAGAGTGAATTTTCATGCTATTTTCTCAGAAATGCTGCTCAAGCTCACCTATACGACACACCTTCCCTCGCTTATTTTCCGCGAATCGCGGCGATTAAAAATTGCCAGTTTGTGGAAATAAAACCAAATAAAAAACTTTCGAACGCTTATTAGATGTTTGTGCATCTAGATAGGCATCAGTATTAGATGTTTGTGCATCTGGGAATCGAGCTGAGAAGATTATTGGAACTAAGCGTAAATTCCGTTTCGGAGTCGATCTACCCAAATTGTTATGATCTAGTTATGATCTGTAAGATGTTATATTTGACATGAACCACATTAATTTCCAGTTCACTAATTAAAAGTTACGAATTGACTTGCTTTTACAATGTTGCCGTCTACACCACAAGTACCGAATTGATTGAAACTCCGATTAGGTCGGCCCGAAAAAACCGTTTTAGCGCTGGCGATAATATCATATACCGTCGAATAACAAAAGAGAAATTCCAACAAACAAAGAAGGAGGGTTTCTATCCGGGGATAGTTTAGACAACCAGTCTATTTGGGTAGCGCTACGTTTTTGTTTCACTACTGATTATTTCAAAGCTTTGTGATGTAAACTGGGCGAATATTACAATTGAAAATATTATTTTAACGTTTTACGTGACAATTCGATTCACTTCTTGCTTACACTGTACTCGAGTTATTTCATCCAAAACTACTTATTAGGGTTCTTGATGTTTGGAAATATAGGTTTTAGTTCTCAAATTAGATCAAAATCAAGGGGCCTTCTACGTTCTTAGACTACATTTTCTTTTGGAATGAAATACAAACTACAATTCGAACGTCGACCGGTGTTAGTTAAGAAAAAAACATCTCGTTTGTGTTGTCTATCTCAGACTATGCTAAGTACATTTGCTCTTAGTAATGTTTTACAAATTTCAAAGACAAAGTTTTAGTTTGCTGAGAGCAAACAAAATTTACATTCAATTTCACATATTTAATAACTTCATTGTCACCAAGAGCAGGCTGGGAAAACTGTGTGAACATACAACCAATATATTATCTAGATAACTTAATCTTGTGAACTAGAATGTGAGTGTAAACCTAAAGAGAATACGTTGGCAACATTCTCGACTATATAAGATTACATCCTAAATAAACACCCCAGAACCACGTTTCATATTGAATAAAAGTTTTTAGCGTTTGGTTAAGTGAGCCGATTCAATTTGAAGCCATGAATTCTGTTAGAATACTCACTTTCGAACGACTTGTTTATGAAGCATCATATTGGAGCTGTTTGCCAACACTTATGTTCCACTAGTTCTGAACGAGTTATTTATTTGGGTGTGTAATTCAAAAGTGTCATCATCGTTATAAGAAACAACGCTTTCCATGTTTGTGATGTTCATAATGGAACATGACTCCAAGTGTGATAAGTGTTCAGCATAATACAATTCTGAGTCGTGTTCAAACAAACTAAGTTTCAGGAAAGTCCAACTATTTGACGGTCGATCTACAAATCGCCTTGTTGTTTACTAGGAGTTAATTGATTAGTCACGTGAAGTTAAAGTGGGACAGAACGGAAAGTAAATATGAAAGAACTTATCAATAGAAAACGATAAGTATAACTTTTAATTCGAACTAACGAACCTAATTTGCATACGGTTGACAAGTGTTTGCCTGTTTTGGCGCGCGCAACGCTATATTTAAGTACCCCGGGGTACCTAAACTAGCTTTCCTTTCTGCTCCTCCTTAACTAAAAACGATTGGCACCTGTTTTCTGCGGTTAGCAAACTACAAAAGCGGGAGAGCATGGGTCGAGGACGAAGACTTCTGCGTCTCTATGACCTGCACACTCTTCCGTACTGTGGAACTTTTTGTGGTAATGATGTATATTATACAACGTCTGCGGGTACATTACATCCAGCTCTACACATATTTCGTTTCTAATTTTTTCAAGTATAAAACTGTAATTCACTTGCAATCACCAGAAAAAAACAGTAGAACAACGTTGAATGCGCGCATACTGTAGAATCAAAAACTCGGAAGGATGTGATATAGAAGAGCGCTCAGAGGGTATTTTATATTGACAAAAAACGCTGTAAACTGATAATTGAATAAGATTGGGACTGTTTTGTTTCAAATTCCTTAAAAAAATGGTCGTTATTGTTCCCGGAAACGAGTTTAGATTACTTGTTTCTTGAACAACAACAAACAAAACAGGTTTATTTGCTTATGTCCACAATCTGGCCTTATTTGTCGAACATAATAACAAGTTAAGAGAACGAAATTGGGCAATGGGACGTTTTCGCCAACCCGGAAGAGAAGAAAGATAAGAATAAGGGAAAAACTTTACATGTAGTTACTGTGGAATCTTATTGTTGGTGAACCGAACTGGAAACCAATTCAGTGTTTCAGTGGAAGATACCTCTCACTAGTTTACAAAACTTTCAGTCCGTTTCAACTACGTGAGATTTAGCCGAACGTTCTCGCATTCAATTCTGATTAACAAAAGTGTTCAAAAATAGGTATTTTTTTGCATTTTAAAGACGCCGGTTTACAAAAGCAATCGGTTTTATAGCAATCAAAAAACAACCCAATTGTTTTTTTTTATATGTTGCCTCTGGAAACAAGGGAGAATCCACCGAGTTGCTGTTCGGGACCAAAAGTGCTTTGGCTCGAAAGCGATTTGGCTGCTTCTCGGTTGCTTCCAAAATCAGAACTTTATTTACAAAAGCAATCGGTTTGATTTTTGGTCGATATCAATCATGCTGCTTCTGTTATTCGCCGACATCAGCAGCCTTTTCGTTGAGATCCAACAGGAAAAGTAACGGCGTACAAAATTATAGAAACACTCAATAATTTTTCTCAGAGCGAGCTGGCTGAAGTACGACCAAGCGTTCAAAAAACGTTGCTAACCGAATGGGCAATAGTTTCGATGAGAACATTTTCAATTTTGCGTACTGTGTTTACTCAGACTTGTCATGGTCGGAAAATATGAACTTGATGAAGAGACCTTTAAATTTAAGATGTTAACTAGAGAGAAGTAGATATCTGAAACATCATCAATCATCGTCAGTTTCAATAGAACAAAAACAGGGGTCAAAAGATCAAAATGGTTCATTAAATAGAGAGAAATTCAATTATCTGCGCTGTTTTGTTCGGTATTCTGAACGAAATTTTTTTTCATTGTGAGCGTAATTGAATAAAGAATAAGTATCAATGATTCTTGCCCGAATCGAGCCAGACTCTGTAGATGTTTTGTCCAATTGATACTAACCAAATTGTGCGGGCTACGCTGATGCGCATACTTTCCGAAAAGATTTAACTGCTACTAAGTTGAACCTTTTTGAAACAACAAAAAAATACCAGAACCATACGTTAAATTATACGCATATACGAAACTGAGATGTTGCTCAGCGTTTCTACACCAAACAGAGAAACTTGGACAGTTCTCCATCAGGATCCATCCATTTTCCGTCGACACAACTAATCGGACCATCGGCAACAACTGTGAGGGCACATCCACTGGGACGGACGGCAGTGTAGAAACCGAATGCACACGTGATCTCTAGTTCACATTGTTCCCCAATCATAGGGGTGAACAGTCCTTCCGAGGTTGCAAACGAGGACGAGCAATCACCCGCCACGGGAGTCGTGTCTGGGAACGCACCGCAGTCGCAATTCTGCACCGCAACTGAAATATACAGAAAAACATAAAACTGATATACTTTGTTTCACCAATCAATGGTCTTCTACAGTAATCCCTCAAACATTCAGGAGTTTTTTCTTATGCATAATTGATTATTTTGGGTCCAAACTTTTATAGTATGTAGTAGTAAAGGTGCAGAGGATTTGTAGTGAATCCAATAAGGCTAACATATCAAACTTTGACCTGGAATTTTGACCATATTACTGTAAAGGGTCCTAAGTGGGTGGAACAAACCAAACCCGTTACATTTCATCTCACTTTATGTACATAACTCTTTTCTAAGTTTGAAAACTATCAACGTACTGTAACAGTGTTGTGAAGACATTATTCGTACCATTTGTTTAATCCGACACGCCATATGGATCTTTTATTTCAGGTATGACGTTTCGGCAAAAAGTATCAACAAGCAGATTACAGTAAACTCAATACAGTCTCAACTCAATATAGAGAGTTTCAGACACTTATTTGTTCATATGACTCAATTGTTCAAGTGTGAAACTGGTCAAATATCAGATAATTGTAAATAAATAAAGTTAGCATCAAAAACTTACTCGAAAACAGGATGAAAACATTTTCCTCAATTATTTCAAATGTATGTTTAAAGCCCTTGATGTGCTTTACTCGAAATTGTAACCGATTGAGGATGGACATCGTATAGTCAATTTGGTGGGAAGCGGGATTTGGCGAGCTAACAGCTTCATCTGCGTATCTTCGATCTACACACTCTCTCATGACATGTAATCAACGATCGCTCGCTCCGCATTGGTCAATCGATTTGGACATGTTGCTGTTTTTGTTGGAGATATGGAGAATATATCTTACAGAACTACGTGAAAAGTTCAATTAAGTGGTGAACCTACGTTTCACATAATGTGAGCAAAACCTGCAGTGAGATAGAAGAGCAGGGAAGAGACACAAATTGTAGTATAGAGACCGGTTCGTTCATGAAACGGCCTCACATCTCATACTTTGAAAGCATGTGAAAATGACCATTATTTTCGATTTTTGTTGTTTAATTCTGTCTAATGCGCTACTAAAATTAGTTCACATGGTAAAACTATGTATACCACGGGTGACTTGGACGGTCGGGACATAGCCTGTTCGGACGAATTCTTCGATGGTCGTCTCGAGAGGCCGTGGGAAAATGAAAAATCGCCGAATTGGTTGTCTCTTATGAATCGTCCGAATCGCCTACTACCGACGACAGAGAAACCGTCCGAATGGCCTAATGTGGCAACGATCCAAGCCTGAACCCAAACACTAAGACTTGGTATAGGGAGCGGGGACTGGAATTGTATGTAAACCACTGTGATCAAATTACAAACACAACTACGCAAGTCTTACATACTCTGTAAAAACTATGGGAAGTACGAACCACTTTCACGTAGCAGATACGTGAAAACACTTTCAATTTATTTGTCGGCCATCACTTTCAAGCAGTTTTTTATCCTCGTCGGCAGTAGTATCAACGTTTTTATATTGTTTAGTACATTTTTTCTTTCTTATCTTGATATATTTCGTTCAAATTGTCTTGTTTGACCCCATACATTTGCATTTGCTAATTGTAGTTGTAGTTCGTGACTAATTACCTGTTATCCTGGCGGCACCAAACCACTGCATTCCAATTATGTTGTTACCGTATCGTGAGTAGTTAGTGAGAGTCTTCGGCGCCATTGTACTTTGCTCCTACTCCTGGTTCATCTCACCCAACACACACAACACCAGGAGCTTGTGGAAATTCAGCGCTACTACTTTCTTCCTACAACCCGGGGTTATACGGTGGGCAAATTGTAACTCCTACACAACATCAATGGAGTCCAACATACACAAGTTTACCTCTTCCTCCTATAGTTCGCACCACCTTTCCGGGTAAGCGGGAAACCTCCAAAATGGGTAGTCCAAATATTCTCATGTACGCAATTCCAAACTGTGCCTTATGTTACTCATTTCAAAAGCATCGCTGCAACAAGACCCACGACGTCTACGTGTGCTCACGATGCAAATCAATGAAGGTGCATCTACCCATACAGGTATACACTATTATACTTAAGAGTTGAGATACACAGTTTCACTTCGTTTTGAAAAGTTACATTAGGACATACAAATATGCGACAACTCTGCCGAATCTTCATATCTGTTCAGTTTTAAGTTGTGAATAAGGTTTCCTAGAGTTAAACAATGTGAACGAGTCTACATTAATCAGTAAACCTGTGGTGTACACTCAAATTGGTAAACCAGTGAACCCAATTTCCGCATTGGTCAATCGATTTGGACATGTTGCTGTTTTTGTTGGAGATATGGAGAATATATCTTACAGAACTACGTGAAAAGTTCAATTAAGTGGTGAACCTACGTTTCACATAATGTGAGCAAAACCTGCAGTGAGATAGAAGAGCAGGGAAGAGACACAAATTGTAGTATAAAGACCGGTTCGTTCATGAAACGGCCTCACATCTCATACTTTGAAAGCATGTGAAAATGACCATTATTTTCGATTAAAAAAAAATAAAACTATGTATACCACGGGTGACTTGGACGGTCACGTGAAGTTAGCATTCTAATAAAGTTTCGTGCACTTTATCTTTGCACGTTTGTGAGTTCCGCTGTGTTAAACCTCATTCACGTGACTGTGACAGTATATGACATAGTGCGCATGAAAGATGACAAGTTTTGCAACAAAGTACTCTCGAACAGTGGATTACCTGGGCTGATAGTTGAAGTGATAGTAGTAACTGGGTAGCCATCCCCTGGATGAACCATTGGAATGCAATCAAAGCTTCCAGTTGCACATAAAACAGCCAGAACGGGGAGTAGAAATGAAGAAATGTTGGGCATTGTTGCAATTTGAACACTATATCATAATAATTCATTATCCATGTAGAATGACATCAACAACACTTAAATCAAAATTACGTACGTGATGTATAGCTCCTCATCGGCGCCGGGCGCGGGCGCCAAAATGCGCCAAAAACGACTATTGGAAAAACTACTTAACCAATTTGGCTGAAATTCAAAACATGTGTTCTAATGCAAAAGTTAGCGCGACGCGCAAATTATGAGATGTGTAGCTCCTCATTGGCGCCGGGCGCCAATAGGCGCCAAAAACGACAAAACAGTAGTGATCATGAATTAAAATATTTTAAATCGATAAGTTGGGAACTTTGATGTGAAAAATGAATTTCCGTTCTGAAAACTACGATTTCCATTCTGGCGCTCTTATCAGGCGCCAACTGGCGCCAAAACCTGAACACACGACATCGTGTGTGGAATTGTTTGCAGTTTCGAACAGTTAATATTGATCACATGATATGTAAAATAATTAGTCGAAAACTGAGAATTTCGCCAATTGGCGCCGAGCGCAGGCGCCAATTTGCGCCATAACAAAAAAACGAGAAAATGTCAACATAAAGGTTTGGAATTGGTCATTTAGATGATCACCACAGTGCCACTATATTAGTATCTCGAAAACTTCGAATTTATCACTGGACTCAGTGCCGTGCACCATGTGGCGCAAAAATCAGTGCATACGCCATCGTCAGTTGAAACGTTTGAACTTTCGTTTAGTTGTTGATAGTCACGTGGTAAGTGAATTTCAAAAAAGTTGTTCTGATTTTCCAATAGCGCCAGAAGCGTTCGCCAAATTTTCATTGGCGACATGGATAGTTGTAAGAGTACAACAAGCAAAAAGAGAGCAGTTAGTAAAAAGTGGGGGAATCAACAAATGTGGGAGTTGTGTTCGGTTTCACCTATATGTCAGCAAAAAGTGAACAATACAGGTTGTTGTTATACTGTAGCAGAAGTGTTCTGCAAGAATCGAACAATAGCGATGTTGCACAATGGTTCACAACGCACGCATTAAGTAAAACACCGCATCGGCTATTGTTAAATATTCATGCGGGCTTCGTGGACCGTTGTGCAACATCGGTATTGTTCGATTTTTGCAGAACACTTCTGCTACAGTATCACAACAACCTGTATTGTTAATTTTTTGCTGATATATAGGTGAAACCAAACACAACTCACACATTTGTTGGTTCCCCCACTTTTTACTAATGTTATGTAGTTTCCATTCGATCGAAGCTTATTCGTTCCTATTTTGTACGATCAGAAGCCCTCTGCTAAATCGGTCCAAAAGTTTGCGGGTGAATTACCAGTATACTCTGCAAAATACAGTGTTTGAGATTATAACAAAACGGTTTCATCGAACATTCTCTCACCGGTAGTCGTCGTGGTCGTACTAGAAGTCGTTGTGGCCGCGGACAGGGTGGTAGACGAAGTTGTAGAAAGACTCGTGATACTAGTTGTAGTTTCACTAGTACTACTAGTTGTAGGTTCACATGTACTAGTTGTAATAATAAAACCGTCATCGGGCGGCACAGTGGGAATACAAGCAGATGTAGTAGATAACACTTGAATCAAAATCAGAATGGAATCAAGCGTGTTCATTGCAGGATCTCGAAAATGATCAGTAACGGCGTGTGAACCAATCTAGTTTAGGGAACGCTGACGGTTTCAGTTTTTTCGCGCTTTTTCCGTTTCTTTCTTCGCTTTCCATTGTCAATACATTGTTTTAATGACGTCAAGATCGCTTTGGGACCAAGCTACAAGCGAACCCACATACAATCGGACGAATTTACCCGCACTCTAGCCAGCTCACACTTTTCAACCAGAATAGGCATGCCACATTGTGGTATATCTTGAGTAACGTGGATGCTCCGTAGTTATTTTGACTAGTCATAACCAATATTATCCAATCAACTTGAGATCCCCGATAAATAAAGTTTTAAATATTGACTGAATTTCAATATGATTTCGAGTAATTTTCGGAATTCTTCATGTCAATCGCGCGCAACTGGTGTAATGCCGCGCGCGATAAGCAAGTGTTGCGCACACGCGCCTGCTTCCATCGTGCGTCTTTCGTTCTGCACGTCATTTCCCTAGATCTACGTCCTGGCGAGGTGTAATAGCAGCCAACTCAGAACATGCCTGGTTGAGTTATAGTATTTAACAGTAAACACAGCATGGTGGGAATGCAAATAGATTTTTTCTCAAACAGTACACTGTTTTGACCGAACGCGATTTCGTATAATACAGGGCATGTTCGGAGAAGCAGCGTGTGTTTGAGAAGACGCGGACTGGTCTCTGACTGTTGGAAATTTGTTGAATACGGATTCACAACTAACCAGAAATACAGAGATACATGCTCTAACCTATCTACAAGTCAGTTTCTTTACTGAAACTTTCAGAAAAATTGTGATTGATTCTACACCCATGTGGGTGGATGAAATGAAAGATGGAAGAAACAAGAGTAGAATTGAACATAAATGTGGAAAGTTTATTGAAAAAGTGTGTACAGCTTATAAATGGAACAAAGAACAATAGAAGCCGAACCAATTGTAGAATGATGTCATTTTTTTTATTATAATAAGTCTAAGTACATGTGAATGGTTGGATCAATCACAATCAACGTAAAATCCTCCAGTTCTGATGCAGCTGCCCCCGCTGTAGCCGTGAGCCTGACAGCAGCCGTCCGCGCTGCCGCCGATGAAGCAAACTTCGCGACACGGTCCCACCTCTTTGGCAGAAACCATTGGGGCACAAACTGAAATACAGACTGTTTCTGGAAATTTTCCAGAATTTTTTTTCCAGAAAGTATTCGTGCTGACTCATAAAATTCCCAACCAAATGGCCAGCCACTTTTGTAGCGGGCTCTACGAGAGAGTGTGCACGTCAAAGAGACGCAGATACCTGCATGCTCTTTCCCTTTTGTAGCTGGGTTATCTGCAGATAGTTGACTACAATTGTACTGAAGATATACTGCGTTTATCTAGATACAAAAGCGAGAGAGCATGAAAATCAATGAGTATGCAGACAGTCTGAGACATACTATATCTCTCTGACCTACCTGGGAATGACCGGAGTTATGCACGCATTGAATCGGATTTGTCTTTTCGATATCAACTTTCACTCCTACAGTATTATTACCAAACTTCTATCCCGTTTCATTCGTATCACGTGGAAGTTTATCGGGAAGGTAAATTATTTAGGCATTCAATTCTGATTTACGTATTCGAAAACGTTTTCGACAAAGTTGAAGTTTGCATTAGAAAGCAGTAGGAATGAAGAGATATACAGTAGGTTAGTGATATACACATACTTCGTTTATATTTTGCTGGAGTAGAAAATTGTAACTCACTTGCAATCACCAGAAATACTAGTAGAATAACGTTTAATGCGCGCATACTGTAGAATCGAAAACTCGAAAGGATGCGATATAGAGGGCGTCCCGGGTGGCTTTTATATCGGCGAAAAAAACTCTGTAATCTGACATTCCAATAAGATTAATGTGACTGTTTCGTTTCAAATTCAGTAACAAAATGGTCGTTATTGTTCCCGGAAACGGGTTCAGATAACTTCTTTCTTGAACAATAACAAACAATATTGTTTTGTTTCCATCAAGGGCTTATTTGTCGAACATATTAACAGGTTCAAAAAGAACAAAACCCGAACAACCAGGAAGCTTTCGCCAACTAGAACTGTACTGAAAATAAATAGAAATGAAAAATGAAATGGGTGGATTCACCGGATAACTGTGTCGTTGGGAACCGAACCTAGACACAGTTACTGGAAAACCGAACCGATCAGTTTCGTAGTAAACAGTTCAAAGTAGGGTAGTGAAAGTCAAACTCAAAACTCGACTCGAAAACGAATTTTTCGAGTTATACGAACTCGAAATTCACTAAAACTCGAACTCGTGAACTCGATCAAACCTTTCCTAGCTCTAGTTCAAACCGAACCAATTCGACTGTAATAGAACCAAGTTATGCATGACGGTTCGGGTAGGAAACACGACTCTCAGTGAAATCGTCCGAAACACTGTTTAAAGGAGACCGGAACACAACTCGAGCAACGGTTCTGTTTCGGGCATCCATTCACTGTATTGAGATCAGAGAGCACGAATAACTCGTATATTAGTTTGATCAGTCCACGTGACATTCACATGACAAGGCCGCGCGACACGCAACGCGTCTAACTAGAAGTAGGATACAGCAGCTTTCTGACATTTGGGGGTTGTGTTGCCTTGATCCGGTCTCCTTTAATTCCGGATCATACCTTACCAGTGAGCGAAAGGTTTTCTGTCTCGATAATCTTTCTGAGAGGCATTTTCTCTTATCAGTTTCGGCTTATGGATCGAGTTCTTTTTCTTGAAAAGTGTCTTTTCAAGAAAAACGACCGACCGCGCTCTTGCAAAGTTTACAATAGTTCATCAAACCGCAAGAGGGAAGTTTTTCCGGTCTCTTCTAAATCGAACGAATCCTCCCCAGTGTTGTTGCTACAGCTGTTAGTCGAAAATGACATATAACATCCAAAATGACTCCCAACTCACAAAGATCACTTATTCCCATCAAACACAACAAATACGATTCATTCCAAAATTATCAGCAAATTAACAAAACAGGCAATACTGCATTTGACTTTTGAAACCCTTTACTTAATTATACAATTATGAGATTCCATGCCTGAAACTGACTAAAATCGAAGAAGCTCTTTCAGAGAAATTAATTGTGAACAAAAATAAATTAGAATATTATGCGGTACCAGCGATCACGATGAAAAAGCACATGCACATGAAAAGTTACGAATCTATTTCTTATACAATGAATATAATTAAAATGCCGTGTTCCAAATTTATACAATGAATATAATTAAAATGTCGTGTTCCAACACTTTTTGGAAATGCTGCGAAGGGCAAGTTTACGTGAAAAAGTGACGTGAGGATGGGGGGGGGGGGTGCGAAACTACCAGAACCCAGTTGATCTACCTCCCGAGGGATTTCGACCTCGCGTTGTGGCTGGACGGCTTTCTGATGTACCTGAAAATAAATTTATTCACTGAGTTAGAAATAGCCTCAGGTTATAATATTAACATTAGAGCATTTCTACATTTCTGAATTTGTAGAATTTCAACGTTGTTGAGTGCACTTCTATTGTCGAACACATTACTATCGAAGTACAAAAGACCTATTTCCGGGAATACATTAGTCATTTAAACTAGTTTTTGAGGATTTTGTGAGGAAGCAAGACATGACATATTAACAACACTCGTAGAAAGACGACTGACCAAACTGAATGATAGAGTCGGAATGACTCTTGCGCGCCGCAGTTCTGGGAGGTTCTCCCGTCGATTTTTTGTGAACCGAACCATTAGTAGTCGGTTCCCTCTCAACATTCTCCGCGGAACCCATCTGAAAAAAAAGTCGGTTTTATTCGTCACATTAAAGTACATAAACTGTATCAGATATCAGAAAGAAGGACATAAGTAATTCAGGAAACCTCTATTGCATAATGAATGAGAGTGTCAAAGAGAAAAGATGTGGCTAAACATTTGAACCAACAACAACAAAAAATATGTTTATCGCGTCCCTTCTCACCTCTACTTTCAATTCAACAATGACATTTCGGATTTCTACTAGGCGTATTTTATAGAAATGGTACGCCTGACAAAACATTAGATCGATGGTGCGACTCACCTTGTCTCTCTGTTGAACTACACTGAACAGGTAGGGGCTGTTCGGTTTCAAGGACACCAGAGAACCCTTTGCGTCTTTCAGACCACCGTCCTGCCACGCTACATGACCGGCCCACAATGGTGATGGCAGCCTGAACGAAATCAAAAATTGTATCAATTACAATTTTAACTTGCATGCAACGATTGCAAATGAAAATGAAATAATTAGAAAACATTTTGACAATAAGTAACTAGAACAGTTTGTTTTCAGTCATGTTCGGTCAAGTAACTTCAAAAACCGGTTCAGCTCGATTGAAGCAGCAATCGTGACAATCAAATTACGTGTTCTATGGTCAGTTACACGATTAATGGCACATCTTACGACAAAAATATTCGAAACACAGAAAAACAAAAAGATTCCAGCAAAAGTGGTCACCCTTACTTCAGGATTGATTGAGTTTACCTAAGCTTGTCAAAACAAAAAACTGTAACATGTGGCCCACCTGAGAATGTACTGTGAATCCCTCGTAGATGCTGACATCGGCCGAACTTTGACCCTCGGCCACACCCAACTTCCGCTTGGTAGTCGTGTCCCATAACACCAAATCCGCATCCGCACCCACCGCTATTCTTTCCTGAAACCGCGGAATGACACACAAAACTAGTAAACTTACAGCTTGATTACAAATTTGAAAAAAAATTTCAAGTAAAACATGTGAGAGAGACAAATTCACTTCGGCTGAATACACAACCTAGACTATCCTCATTTTACATCAAGTGACTGAGAGCTGATTTTCGCAAGATTTTTCGTCCACATCCCTTTTTCGGGTACATGTTGAACATTTTGGCAGCATTCGAAGAGGTGACAGCCACGAATCGCATCGGGCCGATTTGGCCTGTTTTCACAGCCTTTTCCCAGACAACCGACATTCGCTCCTCCACTCCCGAACTACCCTGCAAACAATTCATTCATGAAACAGGGCATACTGATACATGAGACTATAATTTATATAAAGAGGAAGATTTCGAAATCCAAATGCTGTTAACTATCAAATCCAGTTGCCCCTCCCTCGCTGGTAGCGTGCCCAACATGTTGATTCAACTTTCGAGGCTTGAACTTCCAGCTCAGCAACGTAGTGCATGGTGTTGTAATGGAGAGAAGTCTGGATGATAATAAGAGGAACGGACACCACACCCATTCGACTTAAAGTATAACCTCAAATGAATAACTATACAAAATGGATTATCTTTGGCATGGTGGTGAAATCGTTAGCAGCTAACCGGGAGGCCGACGAAATGGAGCGATGCCCAGAGCAACACACGGTTAACGGCTGGCTGCAAAAAGTTTAAATTATTAGTTAGAACTTGAACCCTTTGTAAGTAGGTTACACATTAAACATAGAATCCTTACAGATTGGTTTTGTCATACAAGCTTAGTGTATTTTTACTACTTTCTGTTCTGTAATCTTTGCGGCTTTGCGCAATAACCTTTCCTTACATTAGGGTATCATGTCGAAGGTTGCTTAGCTAGATCAGAATGAAATCTACTGTATGCATCTTGATCTTATTCCCACAGAATAGCTAATAATGTTTCTTTTAGTTGCAAATATATAAATTTAACCCCTTACCCATTGCAGTTGAGTTGGGAAAACGAGTTATCAGCGTACCTGGCCAATGCTGCCACCAGCGTACTGGTTTCTTCGGTTCTCAATGGCACCTCAGTCATGTGCGCAGAAGCTTGCTTCAAACACTTGTTGAAGTAATGAGAACTGAAACACACAAAGACAAATAA
The DNA here is from genome assembly GCA_964036275.1 of Litoditis marina. Lineage (NCBI taxonomy): Eukaryota > Metazoa > Nematoda > Chromadorea > Rhabditida > Rhabditidae > Litoditis > Litoditis marina. The sequence goes on from OZ038433.1 coordinate 20,403,818, forward strand.
ATTTAATACTCATTACGCAATACGAGACACGCTATTTGGAAGTTTGGGTAACCCAAGTTGTGTAATCCTAGTCTGGAATGAAATCTGGAACTTTCAATAGATTGTGTTGGATATGTGAACCATCATCGCATATCGTCTCAATAGCATATATATTGCTGCGCTCATTGGCGTACGTCTCTGCTACCCTGTTAACTATTCACGTGTTACGTTTCTTCGTCTGCTTACGTGTACATGGCATCGAGCATTGTGAGTATTGTAAACTTTACCTAGCCAGTAAGCAGTCTGGCTACTAGGCTAGTTTTCTATTCTCTCCCTCTCTGTCAGGTATAAAGGCTTTATTGTATTGTCTTATTTATATTCATAATAAACCTAGTATAGTTAGTGTTTGTTGTGTTATATTCAAAAGGCTAACGTATCGCCTAAATACCTATTCGTTGTGACTTCCTGAGTACGAGGGTTACAACATAATTGGCGATCAAGATGAACAAAACTCTCGTAGCATTTACTGGGAATTTACTAGTAAGTTCGGATTCCCTGGAACGATCGCTCATCGGAGGATATTGGTTGCGATCGTTGGATTCGGATATTGTTCATTGTCGTCTACAAAGTCTCTTGTACGAAGAGATCGACACCCCTTTGGCTGCGTCCTGTGAAGCGAGACGTAGTAACACTGTGACCTGTGAAGAGAACGGGAATCAGTATACGGTTTGTTGTGGAGTACTAGGTCTGTACGAGACTGTAAGTGTTGTCACCGACCCCCTTGCGAAGTGATCACCCAGTTGAACTGCTGGTCATAGAGAGCGAAAGTTCTTCTTGCCATAGAGCGTGGGAGTTCGCCTTGAAGAAGGACGATTATATCAACCACATGATACCAGAAACTAATATAACAATAGAAAAGAAATTTCGTATAAGGAGCAAATATGCATAATTATTATAAATTATACTGATCTAATGTGTTCAACGTGGTTTTGAAACAGAAATTCTATTTTGAAGTGCTAGCTTGTGGTTGAATCAGGATGAGAGCCTTCGGAATTAGGGTGGGCCTACTACCAATCGTTGTTCTCTAACCCCCCCCCCCCGTTGTATTATAACCCCCGCCTTTCTTAGTATAACCCCCCCCCCCCCGGCCTTCTTCTTGGAGTGGGGACGTGGCCTTGGCATGTACTCGCATACATTTATGATCTTTTGCTCCAGTTTTCAGACCGCCCTCTATGCTATCGCTCTTTTCTTGTTCTTATACGATTTTTAGAGAAGACCATCCAAAGAGCGTTTCAATTGCTGAAATTACATCCTATCTTCTTTAACAACATTTTCTTGCAAATTCTAGTCAATCACAAACCACCTTGATAATCACTGATTGACATAAGTGTTCACATATTCTATAGCGTTTTGTGTATGGAACCACCTTTATCGTCCTACTGTTAATTTGGATGGAGTTATCGAAATGTTTCGAAACATCAGCACAGTACGTCATTACAGTATGCCATGGTTCAAATAAATTCCTTGGACCCCTTTTTTTCAAGTGTTTCAATTTGCCAAGCCCTCTACAGGATCGTTCTGGAGCTAAAACGGTGTATTGGCCTAATATAAGACGTGGCCGAATAAAAATGTTTTGGAAACGGCCTATTTCAGAAACTTCACACGGAGAGAGGAAATGGTGCCATATTTTTTCCCAATCCAGTGAATCAAGGCTCTAGTGAGTAGCATTTCACTGTATGAGCTCCCCCAGCATTATACCCAATTCGCACTTTGTATGTTGACAAAGTGTCCAGCCCGTGTTCCTCTGCGTGCAAGCGCACTTTGTACACGGATAAAGTATGACTGTTGGTTCTGACGTTTTCCTGAGTCTACTTCTCAGCATAATGAAATTAATGCAATCTATCTAAACCTCATATGTTATGCGTTCTGTCTCACATGTCTGCGCTCTCTTCCGAATCAACGGTCAACCTCTGTCTGTTTTTAGTCTGCGTCTTCGCCCACTGCACACCGACTTATCCGATGAAGTTTCAATCATCACCACTGATCTTTTCATCTACTGCGTCTCCTGGCGGGTCCGTGGTTGGTCATCCGCCACCGTTATTTCCCCAGCACCCGTTTCAGGCTGACAACCAGTTGGCAGCAATGTCGGTACATGGCCAGCAGGTTGCCGGCGAGGTGGGCATCATGTCAGCATACCGTCAACGAGGAATCTACTCCCCTGCCAGCCCATCTACTTCCAATAGTTCTCCCAGCGCCATTTTCAAGGTAAGAACTACATAAAGTCCGTGGTATGGTTAAGTTAATGTGCTCGGTAAGAGATGAACTCATAACCACCTTATTCAAAGACCAAGGGTCACGCCAACATTGAAAATAAGAACAGTTTGGGAACGTATTCTATGTTTACCATTGTAACAGTACCCAAAAAACCATTCGGCAATTCACTATGCGCAAAATTTTTGATGTGTTTTTCAATATTTTTCAAATTCCCGCCGCGCTCCTAGTTGCTCCTAATTTTGGCAGTGTATCACGTACATTCCATCATACCGTAATGCGAGTATTCACTGCTACAATCGTTGTTTTTGTTGTTCTTTTTGCTTTATCATTGTTATTATTGTTGCGATTTTCCCTGTTGTGTTTTCACACTTTTGAGTGTTAACCAATCACATATATATATAGTCGCTCGAGCCCGTACACTCATCGGAATGTTGGTAAAAAAGCTCTTTGTTGATTGCATAAGTTTGAATGTGACGTTTTCACAATTTGTCACTCCTTCAATTATTTGCACTGGCTCCACTTTTCTACAATACAGCTCATATAATAGTCCCCCTCTTTTCAAGTTCATGTATTCGTTTTCAGGCTGCTTAGGTGATGTCCGCGTATTGATGATTCGACGCCAAACTTGGGAGCTTAGGCTGAATGATTTTGAGGTGATGGTTCGACCTTGTTTGGTTCATGGCTAAGTAGAGGGAACTTGGAACGATTTTTTAGGTTGTGAACAAAGCATTTAACACGAAAAATTCATCCGTTTTTTCGTTGGTCATAGAGACATATCAGCAACACCTTGAAGAAAAAAATTCACCTTTTTGTTACACTTTTTCTTTGAAGTTGACTGTCTGCAGATCTTCCTTTAGTGTATTGCGCGTTGAAAGTTTTCGTGCTCAATGAGCTTCCAAACCATATAATTTTCGTAAAGTCATTCAGTTCATGATAATGAAGCCCATACCCATTATAATCAACTTGGCGGGTAGATACTACTAAAAGTAACTCCATCATTACTACTCTACGTGTTACCTAGGTCTCAGTCATGTCATCTATAAGTTTTTCTAACTATTTTATAAAAACCTCAGCAGATTATTGTCAATCAATATAATTAATCTTAATCTGTGTTCGTTCGAACTAGCATCAGGCATGTGGTAATCATACCGGCATTCATAGAATAAAAACTTCTTATTCGTAACAATTCGAAATTCATCAAGTATATATGAACTTCAGCACTCAAAACCACTTACCGGAACAGAAGAAGAAGATAGAAGAATTTTCGAATGTTTTGTTTGCGTATGGGTCTCAATACACATGTTTGTCTTGTTTGTTTTCATAACTGGTGATCAATTCGGAATAATTCATGAACAATCAATTCCACAACAATGGGGACATGTAATAACAAACGGGATTGATCACATACACACATACACATAATTAACCATCAAGGTTATTCAAGTTTCAATTCTGAATGAAAAACGGGTGCTGAGAATAAGTTACGAATGAACCTAGTGAAAGAGGCTAAATAACGTAAATTTTCCACTTACTAAATAATGTGAGAAACAAATCAGATTCCATAGTATGAAAGTATCAATATTTCAAGTGAAATCACTATTTGATCAGAATCGGCTAAATGTGGACAAAAAGGAGCCCGTTTTCAAGATTGTGCTGAAACTAATCACTAATCATAGTGAAATTTTCCGCATATCAGAGGGAAAAACGGGCTCCCGTTCGGCCGAACTCAGTAATTTGGCTCAGATTTGAAGCAAAACCTTAATGTTTAACAGAGTAACGTAATAGACAGGGTACCCTTCATTAATAATCACAGTCACACTTACTGGTGTGATCATACTTTTGCTTACATAAATTGGTTGAACACTAATCGAACACAGAAAGTGTGGATATAAGAGTTTACAGGTTCGTTATGAAAACTAAACAAGCCAGAACCTCACATTCTCAAATATGATTGCCAAATCAGATGTGAACCATCTTGCATGACATTTTGAGTGGCCGGTATATATCAATTGCGAATTTTCACAGATCAGACTATTCGACAAAAACGGAGTCCGTTTTTCAATTCAAACCCGTGAAAAAGAAGACTTTGCATATAAAATAGACGGATTTTCTTGTTGTTTTTTTCTTGTAGAAAAAAGTAGCCTGTTTTTCGATTCTTAGTGACTTTCACATCAAAACTTGAATCTTTCATCGACTAATGAAAAAGAAACCAACTATAAAAATTGTAAGACATACCAGTCACCCAAAATCTCAAATACACTCAATAACAAGCTGACCAAAGATTTTGACTTGCGGAATCCTTTGTTTCTATGAAAATCGAGCAGAACGTGCAACTGCGACCTGCACACAATATCCCATCAGCCACTGATTGGTTCCAATTCCGAAACAGAGTAGAAGAACGGACGAGCCCTATCCTGTTCTGAAGAAAACAACGAGTGAAAGAAACGTGTGTCACAAATTTCGGTTATGACTCCCTTTTTCGTACTTTATTCGAAATAAGAGGAACATAACAAAGTAATAGTAAACGATAAGCGATTACATAGTATGTGCGTAAACTGTAGAACATAAGCGTGAGAATATCTTATCTTCTTATAACTCATTTCGTGAGTACCGCGGACACATTTTTTGGAGCCGAGCGAAATTAAAGAATTGGACAGCAACTATTATTCCACACAAATTTCCGATTTTATGACCACAAACAATCGTTAAAAACCCACTGCTTTTCACATACACTGTATGCTCTCTAAAGAATATGAAATACTATGATACTCACCGGATATGAAATATCGAATGGAGATGACACTACTCCGACCTCCTCATGCCAGCGAGAATAGGCGCTGTACTAATTCATTGTCAGACAAGTCAAATTATTTTCGAGCCGACCAACACAAAACACTAGCTTCGGGCTCAAATCAACTATCTTGGAAAAGCACATGTACTTTTATCAAGTATTATATGTACATCCGAATGAAATGAATGTAACAAAAACATAAAATAAAAAATAAAAGTGAAAAGCAAAGCAGCGACGTCGTATTTTCCGGCCCAACCGTCTACCTGGTGCCTTATACGCAATCCCCGTCGCGCACTTTTGCGTAGTGCGCCAAATTTGAAAAAAATAAAAAGCTACAGTACGACAGGTTTTAGTAATACCGTTTGCTTAGTTCTTTTCCTTCATTTCTGAGCCTAATAGTCTTCTATGCTTCTACAGACTACAAAAACGACAAACGGTTAGGCTTGCTAATAAATGTTGGCGAGACCCTTTCTATTCAAGACGGTTTTGGGTTTTCTCAGGGGGTTGAACTATGAAATCTGTCTTGTACTGACTCCACACCTTAGCGTTTACGATGTGAAATCCCGTACGGAAGAGAGGCCAAATTTGTGTTTGCGAACGATGGTGGTATTTTGGGTCGCCACATTTTTAATGCTCAAGTTCATCTCGTAGTTGAATTGAAACTGATGTTTGAGACAGACAGTGTTATTTTGAACGGTGAATGAAACAGTTGGGTGAAATATGGGCGAAGAAAACTCAGTAACAGAATGAAGCGGTGCAGTTGAGAAGTAAACATAATAAACATTAGTGAAACGTGGGGGAACCAGCAAATTTGTGAGTTGTTTTTGATTTGACCTCCATATCAGCGAAAAGTGTACAATACAGATTGCTCAGATATTGTATCAGAAGTATTCTGCAAAAATAGAACAATACCATTGTGTCACAATGGTTCACGAAGCCCGCATAATATTTCATAATATGTCGATAGGCAAATTTTAGTCTACTTTGATATAATACGTGCGTTGTGAACCATTGTGCAACAATGGTGTTGTTCTATTTTTGCAGAATACTTCTGATACAATATCTGAGCAATCTGTATTGTACACTTTTTGCTGATATGTAGGTCAGATCAAAAACAACTCACACATTTGCTGGTTCCCCCATTTTTTACAAATTGTTCTCTTTTTGCTATAGTTCACACCATTCCTACTGAGAGTCCTACAATAACCTTACAAACTTTCCGAAGGCTGTTGTGAAGCTGAAAATGGCGTTCATAGAAAACGCTCTCGTATATTTACTCTACTTGAGAAACAGAAGGAGGTACGAAAATCCTGAACTTCTCCAATCAAAAGTAAGTGAGCAAAACGGCTTGTAGTTCTCCAAATCTTACTGTAGGAGTCTCAGTAGGAATGGAAAAGACTATAGTTGTACTCCTACAACAGGCCATGTTGCTTATTCACAGAGTAAATTTTGTAAATTCTTGTGTGCAAGACGATGACATTTTACGAATGACTGGAATATCAAAAAACGTTTGAAACATATGAAACTGGTTACACTCAACCGGGGTCCAGTATGTGGCAACATGCGGGTGCAACGAGGCACGGTTTGAAAAAGATAAAAATAAAATTTACGAATAACTGGATAAAAATGAGTAGAACCTTGAATGTTTTTCTTCTAACACCTATATGTTATTTACAGGGAGAAGTGTGTGTTGGATGTTCGAGTGATTCTGCTATTCGCGTGCACTACGGAGCCTCATCCTGTCACGGTTGCAAGGCATTTTTCCGGTCAGTAAAAATACGTTTTCCAAAAAATACGTTTGCCAGTGGTTTATATACTACTGAGCAAAGCAATACACGTGAAACATTAGCAAAACGCTCTGTTTTCCTCCAACGTCTCCTTCTTTCTTTTATCTCATACTGCGTAATGAGTTCGTGTCTTGAGTAACTAGAATTGAGAATTTACATCCCATTTCTATCATGTTTGGGTCCTACGGAGAAGTTTTTCTGTATTTCAATTTGACCTTCTAATACTGGTAAGATGGTTAGAATGTGTCTTTTGAAAATCACGTGGGAGTGAGCAGGACGATTTATAATAGTTTCAATTTCACTCGCTAATGTTAGAATATTTGAAACGCTTCAATTGTGTATTGTGTTCTGTCGCCCGTACAGCCTAATGAGGACAGCGATACTCAGCACAAGCCTGGTTGCAGAACAATAAAATACGCATGGCGGCGAAACAAATCGATTTTTTCTCCAACCGCCTGCGTCTCTCACAATTAACGCAATTGTTTTGTTCTTGAACTGTTCCGACCAAACACGGATCTGTGTTTTAGAGAGCGCGTTCTAAGTAGATAGTATCAGGATCAGCAGTCCAACGGCCTTTCGATCGCAAGCATAGCCAATTGGACGAAAGGAGACAGAACGCATGCGAGAGGGTAAAAGCGCTGTTTCATAGGAAAGAGGGGTATAGTGGTTTCATGGGGTTTCATTTGGTTTATGGGGCAATAGGGTACAGAGGTGTTTTCAGAAGGATTAGCGACGCGCCAATTGTCTGCTATTGGCTAGCTATGAGAGCGAGATAGCATACAGGTCAATGAGACCGCAGACAGGTTAAGACATTATGCGTCTCTGTGATCTGCTCACTCTCTCGCCGAGACCGCTACAAAAGGGGCTAGCGAATTGGCTCAGAGCATTCTCACCGAGAATCGGAATCTCTCAAAAACATCATTATACCGTTAGCAATTTCTTACATGGTATAATATATTCGATGCTGAAACTATTTCTAAACTCTCGAATTTTCCTTCCGCCCATTTTTGTTTTTCTTGTAGGCGAAGTGTGTTCGAAGGTCGATCGTATGTATGCAGTGCGGAGAACAACTGCAAAATCACGAATGGTGAGAAAATCACAAAACTAAAAAATGACTCATGAAAAAAGATTAGGGGTTAAGATGATTAAGCGAACTACGAAACCACAATGGAGTCTTTGTTTCCTTTGTTGGTGTAAAAATCAGTGTATTAATCATCTCTCTGATACTTTTTCTGTGTTTACATATAATTACGGTAACAAATTTCCTTTACTCTTCACTCCTTTACAATAATAAAATTTCGAACACCCATTTCGCCAGAGCAGGCAGTGAACAAGTCGTTTCAAGTCCACTGAATAGTATATAAGCTGTTATGAGCTTTGATTTTTAGGTCCCCTTCTATAGTTGTAGTTTGCAATAGAATAGATTGTTCATTCGCGATTGAACACGTGTCTTTCCACATTGGTCTATGTGGCACTCTAATTATGGGATATTATTGATGATAAAGAAGAAAAATTAGATAAACACATGAGGAGAAAACATTGGTAAAGTGCACCGTATCTAAAGTGCGCCCACGGTTCACCTGAGCAAGTTTAACTTTCTATTTCTCATCTTTTGAATTTTATTGTTCATTGTGTATGCACTTCTTAAAAACACCAAACTCCTATAAAAATGATTAGGTAAAGAAAAACATAGTGATTTTTCACCGATTTCGGATATGACTATAGAACAAGTTGAACAAGAGATAATGACAGATACAGTATACCCCCATCGGGCGTAGCGCGGAGCGCTGCGCAGTTTTTGTTTAGAGGTCTGCAGACATTCCAAAACAGTTCATTAAATTTTTCTTCAAAGTACGTAGACCATTTTATTAGATTTTTGCATTAATCACTGAAAGGGCAACACGTCTACAAGACATTCAATTTACGTTCCAAGTAAAATTTGTTGAGAGGAGTTAGAGGACCCAACGTCTCGCAAAAATGGCTTCCGTGCTCGGCGGCGGCGGCGGCGACAAAAGTGTCCGCCTCCTCAAATCTCGGCATAGTTTCGCACAAAATTAATTTAATCCAAAAATTCTTACATTGTTGGAAAGCTATAAAAAAGTTGAGGTATACGTATTTTTCAGATATGTCTGAAATTTGAATATTACGTGTGAGACGGCCAAAAATGGTCTCGCAAAAAATCATGGATGGACCGGTTTCGTGAAAATAAAAATGAAAGAAGAGTTTAACGTGTAGTAGGAAGACGTTTTCCAATGAGGAACTCATGACAGGCGGGTACAGCTTAGTTTTCACTTCTATTCACATGTCTGAATGGCGGATTGGATAATAGCTCTATTCACGGACGGCGAACGAAGGTTCGAATCCTGCTTAGGGCAAAAAAATTGATCTCACTTGAACGAGGTTACAACTACGCCAATAGTTCTGGACTACGGCGCCGTTAAAAACTTTCCTTGCTTAGCTATTGTTCAAAAAAAAATTCCTTGCTTAGCTATTGTTCAAAAATATAATTTTTATCAAAAATGACCGTTATTTCGTAACTATAGGAAAATAATTCAATTAGTATAAGAAACGAGTGTAAAGAAAGTGCAGATTAGTTTTGGATGAAACGTGTACAAGAATTATGAAAGAAGTCCAATAATAATATTTTGAGGAAAAGGCTAATCTCGCTTTTCTTGAAAAAAAAACAGAGTGTAAGCTAGATCATTGTGAGTCGCAGTCAGAAAATTTCTTTTCGGTCGCAAAAAACTAGGTATCCATTTTTTTCTGAAATTATAAACCGAGTGAGATTAGCCTTTTCCTCAAAATATTTTTATTGGACTTTTTTCATATTTCTTGTACACGTTTCATCCAAAACTAATCTTTACTTTCTTTACACCCGTTTTTTGTACTAATCTTTGTTGTGTTGACGACAACGCTTCTTTAAATTCCAGAACTTCGAGAGAAAACGAATATAATCAACGTCTTAGAATTTAGGTATTATTACTAGGGATTTTGTGACCGCCTAGTGCATCAATTTGCTCTTGCACATCGCTCAGCCTACGCTCATACATATCGACCTAACTCCTAACCAAACATTACAATTCGATATATCTCTTCGGAAAATGTCGTATTTCAAAATGCGTTTCAAATTAGCTACTATCCTACAAAGCATCATCTCGTCCAGCATTGTTAATTGCATGTAATATTATGTGCGCGTAACAGGGCAAACGTGCCCTTTTCTTTTCAGCATTTCTGTCCATTTACCCTTATGGAGTGCCATATTATATGGAAAGTGTTTAATCGCAAATAAAATCCTATTCTAATCTATTCTATGAGAGCTACAGTATACCTTCAGCTTTACCATGATGACTATAACCACTGATTTCAGAATCTCGCAACAAATGCCGCGCGTGTCGTCTCCGAAACTGTTTGGAAGGAGGAATGAACACAAAACAGGTGAGAGACGAGAGGAGCAAACAAGAAAGAAGGACCCCGTCGGACAACTCGGATCCCAAAACCAACAAAAAGTCCTCACACTCAGGTTTGTACTGAAAAAGGCACGAGCATAATCACGTCACACGTGAGCACACACGTTAAGGCGTGAGAAGCAGTGGTCACACGTGAGCACACACGTAAAGGCGTGAGAAGCAAACAGTAGAAGTCTCATTTAAATGCATTCACCTAAAATGCTTTTTTGCGGCTGATAACGACATCGGTATTTTGGATTTCTTGCTCAATTTCAAGTATTTGGATCCAGCCCGTACTGTGAAAAACTTGGCACGTTGGCTAGTTTTTGGGGTGTGAAAACTGAATTTCGCGCTAGAACCCCTAGTACGTGAAGGTTTGAACGTGAAAAAGTCTGTTGCACTTAATCCACATTGTCCAGTCATGATTTTATATAGTATCTTGAATCTTACTATCGTCCACAGTTTCGCATAGAATTTTTCGCTTTATGAATAGCAGGATTAATGTATACAAACATGAATGAAAAATGAATTGAAAGTATACTACCAAATGAATGCAGTTGTGATCGGCTGAACTTCTGATAGAACTTTTAACATCGCCAGCTGGGGACGATTCTAACTCCTTGTACAAATACAACAGACTAAGCTTTTATCCACAAAAACACTTGATAACGAAGAAAACAATGTAATACTAACTTATTTCCACTTCATAGTCCTTTATTGCATTTTTTACCCTTGGCATACATGAATTTCAATGCATTGCGGTCGAATAGTATAAGCTTTTGACCGGAGTGAGATTTGTTATTCGAAAGTGGTTGTTCGAAATTATCTTGTTTTTGTTTAGTAGAAACAAGGCGCCTCCCCCCCCCCCTCTTTTTATTTCATCCCAAAAAATGCGATGTCTTTTCACTTTTCGTCCTCCGACCAAAATGGTAGCACTACAGTTCGAAAGGTGTACTTATTCAGAAGAAGATAGTTTTATGTGCTGTTTTGAAGGAGTTACCATTTAACATTAGTCTTCACGCAACTTGTAAGTTTTCGCTTATTGTAGAATGGCGATTAGGCCGTTTCTGAGCGCGAAACTTCAAGTCCTAAGACAACGAAGTACCGTTTGTTTCCGTGCTTTCATCCAGAAAAAATGGACCCGCGATAGTCAGGAGTATTTTGAGCAGACACTTCCAGAAATGACTAGTAGTATACTTGTACCCATGTCTGTCCATTTATTCTGCTGTGCTACAGTAATCCCTGAGGAATGTCAGCTGACGCACTTCGTGTGTGGTCTGGAACGACAGACGGAACTTCTCTCGGATGATTACGTCATGGGTGATGACGCTGGCAAATGGAGTCGTGACGTTTCGCTGACCTCTGGCCTCCAGAATCCGAGACTCTTCATAAAACGATCACCGGTGAGCCCACGTCTTTTTACTTTTAATTTTCAGTCTCAAAGTTCTAGTTTTGGTTAAGAAGGAGGAGTCTACTTTGGATTTCAAGCATTGGACGAGTCTAGTTTTGGATTTAAAGAAGGACGATTGTGTAAACCAATTCCAACGCGTCATTCCATTAAACTACAATACATTTTTCAAGTGTAGCGTATAGGACCGATACGTCGGGATTGGTCCACATAATCGTCCTACTTTGAATATCCCAAACTTCATAATTTCGACTAGAAACAGCCAAGTTTTCACGAAAAACCACCCGTATGAAGCCAGCTAGTCGTTTCCAAATTCAAGAAGATCTGCGCTTCTCGTAGGTCAACTGGCAATGTGAACGCATCATGCAATCGGCAGACGTCTACAGTTCTTGGTACCGTGCATTCGTACTCCACGCAGACTGGGCCATGGGGATACCAGTTTTCCGTGCGATACCTCTCGAAGACCAGGTTCGCACTTTTTGACCTACTACTCGGATACCATTCTAGATGGGGAGATTTGAAGATTAGGATGGTTCAGGAGAGTAATAAAACCAACCGGAATGTTCAGACTATAGAACCATCGAGGATAAATAACGATCTTTGGATATTTTATAAAACTTTTAACCTTCAACGGAGCTCTATATCGCGGTCTAGTGTCCTTATCACTTTCAGCATGAGACTTTCGAAAACAATGACAAAATGAGTTTGATACAAATAAAATAGCCAAATAGTTCACAAACTATTAGGCGAAGCTGCTGCGCATAAATCGAGTTTTCTGTACAGTTGGGTGTCTTCAACTATTGATTCAACTGTCTGATCACCTGTTTGTAGTATGCATAATACTAGAAGTCAATTGAATAGTCACCTCTAATGAGGCATCATGCACTTTGTCGCGGCACGTTTCTAAGTTCTGCTGTGTTCAACATGTTTCACGTGACTGTGCGATTGACTTACAGTATAGAAGAGAACCCTGATGCTTAGAAAGTTGTTGAATTATTTTGACGAGCTATTTTTAGACGACGCTGTTCAAGCAGAACTTCATGTGCTTCGGCTGGATAACCTACGCCTACAATGCGTATATTCTGGGTCAACATGAGATGGGAATCCCGTTGGGAACGGGCGCCTACATCCCATACCCGCATGAGGAACAACAGCAGATGAAACTCAAGTTGGTGTTGCCGTTTTACTTTGACCCCCACTCTCCCGCTTTTATCACTTCTCGGCTTGGTTACCATCCTTATTCAAAACGTGTAACTCACACACTGTGAGTACCACATCTATAGGAGGGGGCAAATTTATGAATGTTTGTTCTCGCCGGAATTGAAGCTGTCAGCGAAAGTTTCGTCGGTGGGCGCTAACCACTACGCTACGAGGGTGTATATCCGACAAGCATTGGAATCGAAAATATGTGCCCGTACACAGCTGAAATTCTGGTATACAGTACCCTTCCGCCTTCACGTTGGCGACGACTATAACTCAGTCTAAAATTGCATACAGTCTTAAATTGCATACAGTAGACTATTTCAACGTCAACATATATCTTATGTGCCGAAACAAAGATATACTTGAATCTACAGTATCTTCTTCCCTGTACTTGGACAGAGACTATAATTGCCTGAACCATGAAATTAGTTCAAGATGGGCCTCCGCGTACGGGATTGTCAGCAAGAAACTGATTGACCTCATCGTCAAGCCAATGAGGAAAATGCAGATGACAAACGAAGAATACTGCATTCTCAAGACTATTTCCCTATTTCAACAAGGTACTTTCACTCCTATTTCCACGCATATTACCCACTACACAGCGCGGGCTACTTTCATGGTCCTATTCCGTAACTTATGATCTATAAGTCGGTAGTAAATGAAGAAACCTTTCTCTCAATCTCATAGGATCGAAAGGGTAATTTCAATTTCTAACAAGTGGTTTTATAGCTATACTTCTTTGTTCAGATTGCACCCTATCCGCGACCGCCCTGTCCATCTGTACACGGTTTACAGAGCGTCTTCTGGAGGCTCTGTTGGTTCATTATGAACGTCAGTTCCCCAGTATGAGTTACACTCAGAGAACCATTCGAGCACTCAAGCTCACTCTCCTGCTACCCAGCTTCAATGTTAGTCTGTCTTTTTCCACGTCATTTTTTACTATGTTTCACTCGGCCATAGATCAATCGTGGATTGGTAAACATTTGAGAAGCTATACAAGCTACAGTTGGAACAAGATAGATAAAATGGGGAAAATGAACAATCAATCACATTTTGCGTTGTAACCGGTTACCTACTGAGGTCACCTGAAAAACAGATTAGCGAAAACCGGTTAGGTTACCAAAAAACCCGGTTAGATATAGAATTCACCTGAACAATCGTGTCAAATCCGATATGGAACAATGATTTTGTTGTACTTCGGGTCACTTTCATTGTACTTCGGGTCACTTTCAACCCATAATCAGGGTGAGGGGGAGTCTTACATTACTCCCGATAATCTCTGTAAAGCATTTCAAAGAGCACCGGAATAAATCAGCTTTATTTCGTGAACCGTTCGAGCAGACAAAATCTTATTACACAGAAAGTGCAAACTATCATCATAATAATACTATGCAATAGTTGAAACAAAGATACCCATCATTCTGTAATTCATTTCATACTCTGTTGGTTTCAGCACATCGGCCAGGTAGAGTCGACAGTGATCCAATCGATGTCGGCAGTGGACCTCAACGAACTGAGTGGAGTTCCCATAAAAATAAAGAACACTCACTCCTCCGCCAATATAGTTCTCGCTATTCCCACTTAGACTCTGGCAGCCTGCCAGTAGAACTTCGAATGAATACACTTCGTAGAAATAACAGGTTTTATGAAAATAGTTTTTACCCACCGAGGTCTATTGAAAAACATTAACATGGTAGCAAGCCGCTTGGTAATTTGGTTGATATGTTACCAAGATCTCAGTGGGAATGATTGTAACTATACAATGTAACTTATTACTCAATCATCATGAGAAATCTATCTCTGTTCTACTCCTTCTAACAACTACTCTATTTCTAACAAATGTTTCTGTAGCAATACTTCTTCTGCACCCTATCCGCGACGGCCCAGTCCATCTGTACGCGGTTTACAGAGCGTTTTCTTGAGGTCTGTTGGTTCATATTGAACGTAATTCATATCAACTCACCCCCTTCCATCTCATGATAAAGTTATCTCTACCGTAAAAACGTGTTGAGTTCTGTATGTGACCGGATTTTTGGATAACCTAACCGGTTTTTGGTAACCTTTTTTTCAGGTTACCGCAGTAGGTAACCGGTGACCGAAAATAAAAATGCGGTTTTTTCAATGCAATTTGTGATTTTTACCGTTAGTTTGTACGGTAACCGGATTTTAGTTTAGGTTACCTAGCGGTTACCTGTGAGGTTACCTGAAAAAATGGTTACCAAAAACCGCTTACATATACAATAGACCTAACATCGTCTAGCTATTTTTTCAACTCTCGCGTTTCCATCTTTCACCTCGTTCGGTTGTTGTTACATCCGGTTAATTTATATACCTTTTTGTGGAATAAATTATTCATTTAATAATCTTAGATGAACATACGCGTAGTTATTGAGATAGTACGTAAGATACAGAGAAAGGTCACTTTTTAAATTAATTCTAAATAAAGTGTGTGCGATTAGGTAGTATTCCTACGAGCTCACATGTACGAACAAACAAAGAAAGAAGATAAATTCATATCACAGATCAAATAAATAACAGAAAGTAATGCCGAGCCGTCCGTCTCGGTTGCGAGGGGAGAAGCTCCTTGTCCAGATCGCAAATGGTAGGCGGCGCCTGTAAGATCTGAATCACTGATGAGAAATGTGTTACGTAAAGCCTATTGATCTGCATAGGTATGATTGAAGAAGAATGAATAAGTTATCTCTACTTGTAGTCAAGGTAATAAATATGGAAGAGCTGAGATAACCGTATTGTAAGTTGATAACAGGAACGAAAAAATCTGTGACCTCTTGTACCTATATATGACAAGGTAATACATAAATATATATATATATATATATATATATATATATATATAGAAAGTTGTTTCAGGTTTCATATAGAAAATGTGCCTTCGTTTATTACAAAATAACTGGAAACCAGACGATTCATTCGACCAAGGACTCAAGGAGTCAAAGATTCCTTCTCCGTTTTATCCGTGACAATTCATACTTGCAACAACTCTTGATAAAAACGTTTTACCATGATTATGCGACATTTGATTATCAATTACCATTTGCATGAATATGAACCACTCGTTTAATTGTTTTGTACCGAAGATATTCGTTTGTTTTCTCGCGACGCTCCGCCCCGTTCCGCAACACACTCACTTCCGCCTCTAGAGATTGAAGTTTATAAAGCAGTCTTCTTCAAGGATATTAATTTAGCCTGACCGTTCAACTTGTGCTACTCCTAGTTCAAATTATGCCTGGTGTTTTTCTATTGATAAGATTATAATATTGAAACTACTTGCATTAACCAATATCTTCTGCACATATTAGAGGAAAGAAATACAACAACGCCGCAGAAACAAACCACCTTCTCTCCTGGTTTTCAGCTAAAAAACTGTCATAATGAAGTTCACACAACGCGATACAGAAACTCATATAAAATGCATAACTTCATGAAACTATCAACTTGGACACTGCAATTGAATCAGAAATATAACGACCAGTGATGACCGCGGATAAACTATCTGTTCTGCTTCCGTGGTCAGGATTAGGTTCCATAATCCGAAGTGTCTTCAGCGTGAGGAATGTTGCGAGTGGACGAGATGAGGAATACTGACTCCGACGATGATGAACTCTAAAACACGTGAAGAGTGAATTTTCATGCTATTTTCTCAGATGTGTTGCTCAAGCTCACCTATACGCTCACCTTCCCTCGCTTATTTCCCGCGAATCGCGCCGATGAAAAAATGCCAGTTTGTGGAAATAAAACCAAATAAAAAACTTTCGAACGCTTATCAGATGTTTGGGCATCTAGATAGGCATCAGTATTAGATGTTTGTGCATCTGGGAATCGAGCTGAGAAGATTATTGGAACTGAGCGTAAATTCCGTTTCGGAGTCGATCTACCCAAATTTTTTAAGTTATGATCTGTAAGATGAGATATTTGACATGAACTACAGTTATTTTGAGTTCACTAATTGAAAGTTACGAATTGACTTGCTTTCACATTGCCGTCTACACCCCAAGTACCGAATTGATTGAAACTCCGATAAGGTCGGCCCGAAAAAACCGTTTTAGCGCTGGCGATAATATCATATACCGTCGCATAACAAAAGAGAAATTCCAACAAACAAAGAAGGAGGGTTTCTATCCGGGGATGGTTTAGACAACCAGTCTATTTGGGTAGCGCTACGTTTTTGTTTCACTATTGACTATTTCAAAGCTTTGTGATGTAAACTGGGCGAATATTACAATTGAAAATATTATTTTAACGTTTTACGTGACAATTCGATTCCCTTCTTGCTCACACTGTACTCGAGTTATTTCATCAAAAACTACTTATCACGGTTCTTGATGTTTGGAAATCTAGGTTTTAGTTCTCAAATTAAATCGAAATCAAGGGGCCTTCTACGTTCTTAGACTACATTTTCTTGTATATTTCTTGCATTGGAATGAAATACAAACTACAATTCGAACGTCGACCGGTATTAGTTGAGAAAAAAACCATCTCGTTTGTGTTGTCTTTCTCAGACTATGCTAAGTACATTTGATCTCAGTAGTGTTTCCCAAATTTCAAAGACACAACGTTTTAGTTTGCTTAGAGCAAACAAAATTTGCATTTAATTTCACATATTTAATCTCTTCATTGTCACCAAGAGCAGGCTGGGAAAGTTGTGTGAACATACAACCAATATATTATCTAGATAACTTAATCTTGTGAACTAGAAGGTGAGTGTAAACCTAAAGAGAATACGTTGGCAACATTCTCGACTATATAAGATTACATCCTAAATAAACACCCCAGAACCACGTTTCATATTGAATAAAAGTTTTTAGCGTTTGGTTAAGTGAGCCGATTCAATTTGAAGCCATGAATTCTGTTAGAATACTCACTTTCGAACGACTTGTTTATGAAGCATCATATTGGAGCTGTTTGTCAACACTTATGTTCCACTGGTTCTGAACGAGTTATTTATTTGGGTGTGTAATTCAAAAGTGTCATCATCGTTATAAGAAACAACGCTTTCCATGTTTGTGATGTTCATAATGGAACATGACTCCAAGTGTGATAAGTGTTCAGCATAATACAATTCTGAGTCGTGTTCAAACAAACTAAGTTTCAGGAAAGTCCAACTATTTGACGGTCGATCTACAAATCGCCTTGTTGTTTACTAGGAGTTAATTGATTAGTCACGTGAAGTTAAAGGGGGACAGAACGGAAAGTAAATATGAAAGAACTTATCAATAGAAACCGATAAGTAGAACTTTTAATTCGAACTAACGAACCTAATTTGCATACGGTTGACGCGTGTTTGCCTGTTTTGGCGCGCGCAACGCTATATTTAAGTACCCGGGGTACCTAAACTAGCTTTCCTTTCTGCTCCTCCTTAACTAAAAACGATTGGCACCTGTTTTCTGCGGTTAGCAAACTACAAAAGCGGGAGAGCATGGGTCGAGGACGAAGACTTCTGCGTCTCTATGACTTGCACACTCTTCCGTACTCTGGAACTTTTTGTGGTAATGATGTATATTATACAACGTCTGCGGGTACATTACACCCAGCTCTACACATATTTCGTTTCTAATTTTTTCAAGTATAAAACTGTAACTCACTTGCAATCACCAGAAAAAAATAGTAGAACAACGTTGAATGCGCGCATACTGTGGAATCGAAAACTCGGAAGGATGTGATATAGAAGAGCGCTCAGAGGGTATTTTATATTGACACAAATGCTGTAAACTGATAATTGAACAAGATTAATGGGACTGTTTTGTTTCAAATTCAGTAACAAAATGGTCGTTATTGTTCTCGGAGACGAGTTTAGATAACTTGTTTCTTGAACAACAACAAACAAAAACGAGTTTGTTTGTTTTCGTCTACAGTCTGGCCTTATTTGTGAAACATAATAACAAGTTAAGAGAACAATATTGGGCAATAAGAAGTTTTCGCCAACCCGGAAGAGAAGAAAGATGAGAATAAGGAAAAAAACTCATTTACATGTTCGGTAGAATCTTATCGTTGGTGAACCGAACCGAAAACCAATTCAGTGTTTCAGTGGAAAATACACCTCATTCAAATCCATGCGTGTTCACAGAACACGATCGATTCCTTGTCAAATCTCTCCATATTTCTGTTTGGCGTTTTAATATCGTATTTTCAATACAAACGAGGATACAAACTTTTGCGACCTTTTGAGCCTTTATGAAGCTAGAAGTAACTTACTCAAAATTGAGGCCGTTACGTGTCGTGCCATAGTTTCATAAGCAGGGCTATTCCGTTCCGTAGTAAGAGTTAGGTTGTGTAACTTACAACACATCTCAGAAAAGTTTGACGTTTTAGGTTCACGGAACGCGAAATGAACTTTGAGGGAACGCAAGCTGCGGTTCTTCTCTGCATTCCGAATTTATAACTCTTTTCTCCACAAAAAGGATTTTTGTTGAATTAATTAACTTAATTGGTTCAATTAAAGGTCAAATAGTTGTTTTAAACAAGAAAATATACCATTTCGTCGATACCTAATGTAGTGCTATAGTATCCATTACCATTTCCTCAAGAAAGACAGCAAACATCTGAATCAATGTAGCAATATGCGGAGCGAACGATTGTTGATTAGGGACGAGGGAGTGTGTAGATCAAATACACGCAGATGAGCCCCCTACCAAATTTACCGTACGCTGTCCACAACGGTTTGATGAAAGCTTCAGCTTTCGGTTAGACTTTTTGCACAATAAACCAGTGATCGTATATGTGGGGAACTACTTCTATTAAAAACACGTCTGGAACGCACGAATTACTTGGAAAATATTATGTGCAAGTGAAATCATCATTCTCTTCTGACACAGAACCGGACAAATAAGTTGAGTAAGAGTTGTGTTGGTGAAGTTCAAATTGGAGTGTTATGTGATGTCCATTCGATCGAAGTTTATATGTTCCCATTTTGTACGATCAGAAGTCCTCGAGTTCTCAAAATTTGGTTCAAAAGTTTGCGGGTGCATTATAGTCGTCATTTTCCCCATAAAGACATCAGAGGGTTCGAATAATTGAGCAATGCGGGGCGAGCGGTCATTGACTACTTGCCAACAAGCGAGAGTGTGTGTACTCAGACAACCTCCAGCCAATTGGCTGGGCCGATTTGAATTGGCCAGCGAGGTTACGGTAAGAGACCGTAATTGTTCACTTCATACCGTAACCCAAATAAATATAAATATTTTTATAATACTGATTTTTGTTGTAGAACTGGCAACAACTACTGTTTCCAGACTGGTTTTTATCTATTATTCTGTTTTTGTTGGGATGTGCGCCTCAACCGTGGAAACTATATAGAAATGAAGTGAGTTGAGATCTGTTCATTTTCTGATAGCTTATATTATAACTTAGTGATGATTGTGGGATTGTACGTAACATTGGAATTCATTGGTGATTATGTCAGCCATGAGGGGCCAGTTCATGAGGCTGTCAACAGGTTGGGTCTAGGAGGTTGGTTTTCATGTATCACTTGCGTTGCCTTTTTGAGCAGTGTTGTCCCAGAAATTTTACATTTACAGTTTCAGATTTAGATAGATTTTTACATCATCACTTACATTAACATCATTTAAATTTCCAGAATGATTTTTACAGTTTGCATAATTTCTTCATTCACTCGTGCATTTCCAACTCGAATATTATGATGAACTTGTTGAGGGGGGGGGGGGGGGGGGGTTATCTGAATCTAGTATGAATCATTTCAGCTTTCTACGAGGAAATTTTATATATCATTCATTTGAAGTCCAAATTCGATTGGCCGTGGGAACTTGTATCTCTTCTTCCCAGTGTTGCATTCGCTCTAACTGGTCATCCAACTCAAATATCTGCGGAGCAGGTTAGTAATAATTTTGAAAATTAGTGCCGACTATTTTGCATGTTGTTTGCCCACAAGTAAATTGCTTTTCGAGAACTGATTATCCGCTTGTCTAGCTAATTGTGCTCAAGTTTTCAGATACGATTGGTTTATGATGAAATTGTCGGTGGATTAGGCATGAAAAGTGAATATCTCTGTGGTATATGCGGAACTCCTAAAGCTCTATTGAATGATCGTTGTGTTTCGCCGGGTTGTGCTAAGTGAGTCTACTCAGAAATGCTCTAAATTATAATAACCCTACCTTTTGTCTCACTTTGAAACTGAGAAGTCGGACATATTATAGCGTTGTGTAAGTGGTTCGAGAATGCAGAATGTGAAAGTGGTAAACTTAAGTTTCATGCGGCAGTACGATTCCCTCTCTTAAAAACTTCATTTTTACCATTTTGCAGTCATCTGTCAAAGAAAAGCACAAATGCTCAGTCTATTTGCCATCTTCAATTCGATGTTGCTTCTCAATTTACGACCATATTGGAAAAACATGGGCACAATGTTATTCGCAATCATGCACTAATTCACGACGGTCAGCGAGTGTTCCGTGACGAGGATATAAGGAGTAAACCAGGATTTCTGAATCACGTAGAGCCTGACATGGTTAGTTTAGAATCAGAACTGGTATATTGTTCACATGTTTGTACACGTGTTTGCCATTTTCACTAAAGCCATTTTCACCGAACCGAAGTCACCGAAGCATGTTCATTGATATGAGTCTTGATATATATTTCATTGATTCATTTCCTTACTTAGATTAAGTTTTCCGAAATGTAGTATTCAGGATGCTTTAACACTCGTGTTGCCAGTATGTTTGCATTTTGATGGCACACAGTTCACGAAGAAAAGCAAGTAAGTGTTTGATTACCATAGTCAGAGTGCTGACCATGTTGTTGTGTTTGCTTTATCAAATATTAGAGTTGTCCTCTTCCAAACTGATCACATGTATTTTTTCTCATTCGGAGTCTAGATTGAAGTTCTCGTCATTTTTCTGCCACTTCAGTGACAGCTGGTTGGTGAGGATTTGTTCAACCATTTGTTTAAACGATAGGATTGTCATTCAAATGGTGCCTAGTACTTCTTTTCATTCTGAATTCCGTTCAGGAGCAGTGACTGGCCATTCACTCTTGGATTATTGGACTTGCCACCTGCGGAACGGTTTCGGATAGAGAACCTGGTTTTTGTGTGTTGCTTGAGCACGTACAAAAAGCCGAAGTCTGAACACGTTGAAGCTATCATGGCTAAGGCAAAGTACGCATTGAACTCGTTGACGGTTAGTTCGTTCAATGTGCTTTTTAATCCGGGTTCCATTGCATATATGCTTCACGTATAAGTGAATTGTGACTATGCTACACAAAGAAAATTATTTCATGTTCTCTTGAAAAACATGCACGATAGTTTTCCAACAACTGGTTCAATTGGTTTAATGGAGGGACGCATTTTTTCATTTGGGTTTTGATTGTGTATTCGCAATCATTTCAACACGTAGTTATATAAATATATGATCATTCCAGCACATTGGCGTTTCCCTGACTTTCCTACTGAATGGACAACCGACCGATTTCCGATTCAAAATCAAAATAGTTGGATTAATCGCCGATCTGGAGGTATGTTTTCTCTTATTCGATGTGCATCGCGCTATTTCAGTTTGTGACAATTTGTTCGGCATTTAGTGTAACAGTTTTTGAGCACACAGTTAAAACATTAATTCCAATGTTTTTAGCTGTTTTAACTGTTTCATGCGATTTGGTGTTCAATTTTCAGCCCTTGGAGAGTTACTACGGTTTCTATTTTGTTTCTCTAGCTTTCATTTATAGGCAATGTCACTTGGACTCCGCTTCACGAACCGTGGGTATTGCGGTTGTCCGTTTTGTTTGATTCGAGGTGTTCACCATAATGGAGCTGTCAGATTTGAGACTGTCGCGCATGCATTGCGTACTGAAGTAATGGATAGACTGAACTCAATGGCTAGACCAGGTCTGAATGGTTACCGAGGTCAGTTTTTCCCGACATTTATACTGCAGGGTTTTCCATTTTTGTTTTCAAGTTGTATTTTAGAGATTCTGCCGTTTCTTCACGAATGAAATATGTTTCGAATGGAACGCTGAAATATGTACTCAGACAGACTTTAATGGATCGCGGTTCGAATTAGTCATGATCTCAATTTTTAATTGGTGTGTTTCTCAATTGGCTCACAGTTTGTGATGTTGCAGACGGTCCGACTGAGATAATGAAATTTGTCACTGGATGCAAGCTTTTCATGGACCCTCTTCATATTCTCGACGAAGGATTTCTAAAGGATATGCTAGTAGGTGTGTTACAAATTATCGGCATCGCTGGGTAGTTTTTACTAATTGGTGCGGTCATTCATTCACAATTAAGGTTTTAGTATCGTTCAAAAGTTCAAAAGTAGGGTTCAAAACTTTTTTGTGTTGTAGATCTATGCGGAAAAGGCACACGCAATGCCACTCGTCGACGTCCTGAGCTGCGATTCAGTAACGACATTCTGACCAGAGCTAATTCGCTGGCCTCCATTTGTCGTTGGCCGACCTATGCACCTGGGCGTTTGCGTCCTATAGAGGATTGCTGTTTTCTGGTCAATGGAAAAGAGCGTAGAGCAGTGAGTTGGACTCTATTAGTAACATCTATCATCATTGCATTTTTTACACTATAATTGATAGTTCAGAATTTCCCTTTCCTTATTATTTCTATCCCTTTCCTAGTATTCCTCAATTGCCTAGTACTTGTTCATTTTTCCTGTTATTCAGACCCTGTTCTGTATATTACCTGTGATCTTGGCGGTATCTCCTCTGGATTCGGATGTAGCAGAAGCCTGGCTTTTACTGGTTCTGTTGAACCATCGAAGGCTAATGGATAGGTACGTGGTTGCCCGCTTAGCTACGCTATAATCCTCCTGTCTCGTTTCATATGATATTGTCTTCTGTCGCAGTCTTGTCAAATAATAAGCTCTCCATTGCAGATTCACTCCTGACCACGTTCTGAGAAGTGTCGGTGAAATTATCACTGAACTAGGACGTTTGTATATGGAAATCTTCGGATTGGATTGGGTCACTGTGAAAATGCACGTGAGTCATTCTCCATGTAAATCATTTATAAGACCTTTCTCACATGTATTCGAAGTGTAATGAATTGCGTATTTAGCTGAATAGTTGAGGTAGGTCGCATTTTTCTAGAAGGCTGTTTGCTCTGAAAACCTATTTTTAGACAGTCTAAGTGTTTCTTGTGTGTTCTCATTTCTTATGCTTGTTGCAGATCTATTTCGCTCACAGTCTTCTTCTGCTGCTGCTCTATGGTAATTACCAGGACACTGACACGACTAGCTTCGAGCACCTTTTGGGTTACCTGAAGAGGGAAGGGTCCTGCCACGCCACGCATGGATATTTGGAGAGTTCATTTGCAAGGTGATCATAAATCTACTAGTTAACTTTTAATACGTAATTTTTGCAATAGTAAGCATATTGTGTTGCAGGTCGCACGTGATGACAGCTTCTGCGAATGAAGTGAATGGTATGGATGACATTGCTATGCAGTTGTCCCCACTTATTTCAGTGAAGGATAGTAATGCAGAATGGAAAGGAGCGCGGTTGGTTTTCATAACAGCTTTTTTGGTTTGCTCTGGGTGACTCACATATTTGTTTTACGCATTTCCATGTTTCAAGATAATGAGCTTCAGAGGAGGAGAAGTCATTTCCCCCCATCTGGCAATCGCCGTCCTACCTCTTCAAGCTGCAGTTGGTCATTTGTACTACGGAAGACTCCTCAGATCCTACCCAGGAATTCGCTGCGTGTAAGTTTTGTTTCAATGAGTTAATTCTTCATCGTGATGATGTACTACCGAAACTATAAAAATAGATGGTTATATGGAAGGGATAACGATAGTTCAGAGACCGTCAATCGACGATAGATAGTGGCGAATTATGGATAGTTAGGAAATTCCAATCTTCTAGGTCGCGTGTGTTGTGGAGGAAACAAGCGCTCTCGGTTGAAGATTTCTGGCCGTCTCCCCCGACCACAGAACAAACACTAGTATGTGTTTCCATTCGAGGAGAGTTCCGATTCGGAAAGCTCCTAGCACTGGGAGTTACTCAACGTCGCGGTGTGTTGAAGTCTGTAATTGATTGTTATAATATTGTCGATCCGTTCTCCGAGATTAAGGGCAATCTGCGCACAACAGGTACTGCCACATCGTTAAGGCTGCGAGAATTGTTGAATATGCGTGATGTTAATCAATATGTTGGTGAGGTAGCTCACGGTCCTTGTCATACGTTGGTTTGTGGGGAGAGTCAAATAGTAGGACTCGCCATGCTTGTTCCCTTTAATAATCGGGTATTCATCACATGTGTTCCCGCTCGTTGTCTGTACGTTTGAGAATCGTTCTATTAAGAATCGTTTCAACTGGCTTCATAAATGTTTATTCAGCCCCTATACATAAGTCTTTCAATTTAAATAATTTAGTTATGTTCAGTGCTTCATGTGTAACAATTGTTATTTTGCTGTTCCTCTCTGATTTTGTGCTTCTCTTGCTTGAAATTGTGCATCTTTTCGTTTTAAACGTGCAATTTGATTGTACTTTGTTCACTTTGTAATTTATTGTTTTCCTAGGTTGTTAAATTTCTATGTGTTAATATTTATAACTGTACATGTTAGCACTTAAAGTGCCGCACATTTGCCTGATTGAACTTATGATATGACTGTGTTAGACGGTGGATTAAATATATTGGTTGAAAACCATATATTTCTTTGTTTCAATATATTGCATTTGGCTATTTAGACTTCTTGATTTCTATATAGATGGGATCTCCGTTCCGGCCAAATTTCCGCACTAGTGCTCCAACTGCTCGACAAACCGGCGGTGCCGGTTCTACAACCAGTTCTAGCGGTGGGTTAACATCCCTTAATTTCAAAAATATTGATTTATCTGTCGTACATTGTATTCGAAAGTAGGTGTTCTACCTCGAATCTCCCATAACTTACGTCGATTCAGCCGGAATTAGTGCTATTTCATTTGGGGTCATCTCGTTCTTTCAGTCGTCGCTGCAATTCTGGGGAGTTCCATAACTCCCAGAGGAGTTTCGACACCGGTTTATAACCGTTCCGTGAGCCTCGATCTGAAAGGTTCGTCTTTTTTCGGGAAGCGGTTACTGTGTGACGTTGTTTTTAGTGCCGTTCAGTTGCTATCTGTGTGCAAAACTCCGGATGTTTTTCTTGCTCAAAAGCTAGTGTTGGATAGCAATTGCTTAATTCCAGGTGCTGTCGGAGGAACAGGGTTTTTCCATGATCTTGACGTTCTCCTCGAGAGCTGCAATCTCGAGACGGAGGATGATATGCAAGTAAGTTAGAGTAAGATCGCGATTCCGTGATGATTATAGTATTTGAATAAATAGTCGATAATTACAGAAAAAATCAGTTGAAACTGATGCAATACATGAAGTAGTTGCAGTGCATAATAGCTCTCTATTGTTTTGTTTACATTTCACACAATTTTATTCTTGTATTTACAGCGAGTGTTCGACAATATCCGATCTGAGGTTAAGATGAGCGACATTTTGTCAGTATACAAGGACAAAAGGGTGCCGCGTTACCTAAGAACATACCTGTGTGGACAACTGTTCAAGGTTAGTTGTAATCCAACCCAACAACATATTTTCCATTCGAGGAGTAGTGGGTGGTTGTCATGGGCAACTGAATTTTTTTTTGTGATTCGGAACCAGTTGGGCTCATTTCATTGAAAGTCAGTTAGAATTGACAGAGTGCACTTCTTTTCCAGACATTTTCGGCAGAAGAACGTCATGTGGAAATAGCAGAGGAGGTGGGCTCAATGAAGAAACAGAACACGTCCATGGAGCTGAAGTGCTACAGGCTCACCTCATCAGTCGCCGATTCTGACAAATACACAGTCGAACCAGACCATGAGGTGATTTAGGTTTTGGTACACATTTGCATTTTGTTATATATGGTGCTATTATTGTTGTTATATTTCATGCCGCATTGTTAAATTGTTTAGCATTTTCGACCGGTCAATGTAGCTCGAATGTTGACTGCTATTCTCGCGGTCCAAGGAGAACACGGATTCGAGAAGGATCTGAAGATGTTTTTCCGCACCTTCATTCAGATGGTTAGTTGAATTGGGCCTTACACGAATTATCGTGTGCGAACGTAGAGAAGGTATAGCACGCTGCTACATTTTTTCCTAATTACTTATTCACGATGTTTCAGTTAAGTATTTCTGAATTATCAATACCACATTGATCGTTCTCTGTTTGTTACATGAAATTCTGCACTTAAGTGAGATGCGATACATTTTTTCAGCACACCATTTAACTGCCCGTATGTCAATAATCAATATTAAGGGTATTGTGCATTCCAGCAAACTGCTAACGCATTGTCCAAAATTCATAGTAAGGTTCTTACTTTAGGATTACAAAAGAAGCATCACATCTATTTCATGATAACCTTTACTTTTTAGGCGTACCGGAAAGAGTCGAAGGCGACCTATGTACCAGCCCATTTGCCGTCGAAAAACTCTGGACTGCCCAAAAAATATGTGGATGAAGTCTTAAGTGAGTCGTACTTTTCCGCGACATTAAACTTTCACAACTTCATTTTCTTAATCTAATCATAGAAAATATTGCTTATAATTTGTTGGCGTGAACGCGAGTTAATATTTTGACTTTAACTGAATCGGAGACATATTACCCAATCGGCGAAATTTGACTAAATAGTTTCAGGGTTGCTACAGGAACAAGTGCAACGCGATCATCAGCGTGCGGTCAATCAGACCATGATCAAGTCCATTCTACGAAAAAAATGGACAGACGCTCTGTAAGTCCATTTCCATACATCAGTAAAATCAAGAAAAGTAGAAAAACGGACTGCTTTTTCACCAAAAACAAGCAAATCGGTTTACTTTTGATTGAAAAATCATAATTTTTCACTAAAACGGTCTCCTTTTTTCACTAAATTTTTTACTAAAACGGACTCCTACTGAAACGGACTCCTTTTCGTCGCTCTGGCAGACCTTACTGGCTTTTGTCTATTCTCCTTTTGCTTCTTTGTGAGCGCTCTGCTCAACTTTAGCTTTGACATCAAAACGTCTTATATTGTAAGAGAGATAATACATTCGACATTTAGTTCACTTGTCAGATATGTTTTTCTGTATTAAAGACAACGCCGATTTCCTTTTTCATACAACGTTCACGATTACAGCTATGAAGACCGCCGAACAGACCGGGTGCGACTGCCTCCGTTCAACAGAGTGGAATACTACGAAGTCATGCAGGGAAAAGTAGGTTCTATCTTTTAGCTCTCAGCTCTTAATTTCCTAGTTCCAGAAGATACACAGCGGCATGATCCGTCAGTGCTGCGTCGCTACCAATGAGTGTATATTTACTCCCATTTTAAACTATCATACTACATTACATCTCATTTCTCCTTTACAGAGTTCGCCATTGATGAATAGAAGCCTCCCTGTCAACGAGAAAGATGGAAGGGACGTAGTTCCATCTGTGGTTGTACCGCAAATCACTCCGATCGTCAAGGCTGCTGCTCTATCTAACTTCTCTAGAAAAGGGTCGAGAATGGAACCTCTAACGGCAATTGAGGTTCGTACCAATTAATTTACCACAACTGGGGCTTAATAGCTTCTAGTTGTATGTTATATTTCAAACTATGTGAAGGTATTCCACGAATTCCTTATTGATACGCTATGTATAAGATGTAGGTGCGGTCTAATTTGTTATTGCATCGATTAATTCCAATCACACCCTGTATCGTTGTTCGAATAGTCAGGAAAACGGACTCTTTTTCGCAATAAATTGAAAGAGTCATGCTATATTTCGATAAAAAATTGTTAATTTTCACGTGTTTGAAGATTAAAACAGACCATTTTATGTCGAAAAGTAGGACATCTGTGGTGTATTAATTTATTTAGTTGTTGCAGTATTTTTTTCTTCAAAATTTCTGCTATTGCTTAATTTTAGCGTTCCGCATTGAAACGCCGGAGGACCTCTGACGACGACAAAGATGTGGCAATTGTCGACGTGGATCGTGTAAGTTTTTTTAAAAAAAAAAAGATTGTTATTCATTCATTCAGTTTCTACCTCACTCTTACCTTTGAGCCTTCATAGTTTCACAATCCTTCATGGTATTTCATCATCTGCGAATTTAGCGATAAGTGGCGAAAAATATTATCCGTTTAGTTAAAAACATGATATAAACGTGGGCGTTAGCATTCATTTGGACCTTTGTATTGGTTTGCATTAGTACAACAGCATTGGAACCCAATTGAATCATATCATTTGTATGGTTACAATGTTTTATACAGCTCACTACACAAGGATGAACAGTTAGCGAGCAAAACATGACTGTACAGCGTTTGCACATGTTACGTTAAACATTACTAGTTCAATTTCAGGACTATCCAGGTAACAGATACCCGAAAATCGATAGGCAATCGATTGCCATCTCGAGAAAGGCTGTGGTTTGCAGAAGAAGTGCTCCACTTGCGGCGAATGTGAGTTCGATTCTCATTAAACTTGCATTCATACACCAGCAAGGTTGTTCGAATAGTCAGAAATGATCGTGAAACAGACTACTATTTAGCCGAAAAGATGCAATTCGGTCAACTTTGTAGGAAAAAAGCCCAAATTTTCACGTGTTTACATTAAAAAACGGACTACTTTTTGTCCCTCATTCGGACCTTACTGGTGTATACTTGCATTGTGTCCCATGTTTCGCAGTGAAGAATAAATCTTAAAAACTCATATATCCTTCTAAATTGAGTACAAGTAGTAGAATGACCATCATTTCTCTAACGTGGACCTAGATTAAGGACATTCCTGTCCGAATATTCATCAAATTTGCATGGACAACAGGTCCCTTCCATGTACGATATCAAAATGTAGCAAACAATTGCTATAAATGTTGCAAATATATTCTTCGTAAGTTCATATTCATTCTCGCATGGTAAACGATTATTGTTTGCTCGCTTCTGAATGATATAATATAGAATCAATGTAGACATGAACCCTTCAATTGCAAAGCGTTAAATCCAACTTAAATGTGACTTTATAGACTCGCTATGCCATTCCGGATGCTCGCCCAGATGTGGTAACGGACAATGGGCCGCCCAAATTGTATGCACAGGAAAAGGTGATTTCATTGCACTGCCTTAGTTCCTAATGTCAATTAAGTTTTCAACTTTTGGTAATCTTTGGTTAACGTTAACTGTTGACGTTTGCGCAAACTGATCATAAGAATAATGAAATTATTCAAACTGCACTCGCAGCAATAACTAACTCGTGAAGCGTTGTCCCTAACAATCTGAGAAGCGTGTACAGAAAGTCAAATTAAATACCTCACTCATTTCAGCAGCCCAACAAATACGGGTCGAGAGACAGTTCACCATCCCCGCTCGATAGTTCCTTGCCCCCGCTCGAAGTCAACCAGTTCTCGGAAGAAGAAATGATGCAGAACGTTGACGAGGACGATGACATTTGCATCACGGGTACAGCACGTTCGAGTAAGTGTAGGAGACTTTCATTGTTTTTTTTTTATTACATACGGAACATCTTTGTTATCTTGGTCAATATTGTACAATGATTTTTTTTCGGTTTTCCGAGGCTGTACGCACAATTTTTCTGCTGTGTGAACTTCTGCCTCATTGGATTAGTAGCAGTAGAAACAATCTTAGTTATGCCATTCGATTCAATATTACTCAATAACGACAACTTTTACTTCTTTTTCAAAGCTGGCTCTAGTTTCAGTTAACTGAAAAATGCACACTTAACAGCGGTAAACACCGGTTATGTTTTATGAAAACTGAGTACCCAATTCACTCACCAAGAAAATATGTTTCAGACAGAGTCCGATATTATGGTGTGTAAGAATCGTCGACGGAACTCCAGAAGATGAGCACGCAATAGAAGGTTCCCGTAGTAAGACAGTTTGTTTGTTTTCCTAGTTTTGTTGTTTTTGTTCATTGTTTCTTGCTAGTCCCGGATTTTAACGTCCGCATTTTATACATTAGCATGAAAACGGGATTCTTTTTGATCTTTCTATGTGTCTCAGGTGGAACCATTCAACGTGATTGTATAGTCAACATCACAACTATATATTCATCTTTCCACAGTTTTTATCTATTTCTTATCAGTGATTTCCGAATTTCAAGATTTGTATGAAAACGGGCTTCCCTTATGACGATATAACGAACTTCACAAAACCATATTTTCACTCTTGAAATTCGGAAACCATTAGTTTCCAATTTAGTTCTTTTCCCTGATCGTACCATCTTCCCGAGAAGGTTCGCACCTATATAGGCATGGTTTATTACTTGTTTGACTCGATTTCACTCGTTACAACTCGTTTCTCTCAGTTTGTTATGTTCTCATTTGTTATTATTCCCACGTGTTTTTTTTCACGTATTAGTTGTTATTCATATCCAAATTATATTTGACTCTCCTGTTTGATAGGATTCGAGTTGTTCATTCGTGTGAGTTTTCAGTGTTACGAATTCGATAGTCAAAAGTAAATTGTTTGTTGAAAGGCAAGTGTTCTATATTTTATGATGTGTCACACAAGACAGTCGGGTAAAAGGACAGCTGGGGAAGCAAGGTAGCTGACAGCGGAATGTGGTCGTTTTGTATTTCAATTACCAGCAATAAAGTATTTTCACATAAACTGCTTTCAGCTTTTCTACAAATTCCTCTTTATCAACATATACCCAATGACAAATCAGAATCCGAGCGATTCCGAATCGTATACATTTTCTAAAAGTAGTACTCACTTCCCAGATCAAAACTTCTATCATTTTTCGATTCCGTCACTTCATACTGTAAGTGTCTGTAATCACATTGAACACACTATACGTAAGAAAACACTGTTCTCATTACGGTAATAATTTTAAGCATTTTTGGGTTACGGTAGTAATTTTGGATTACGGTAGTTGCCAATTTAATCGGCGCTAAAACGAATTTCTTCGCGCCAATCGTTCTGAGGATTCTCTGTTTTCAAAATAACAGCAGCTAGGGGATAGAACCAACAAATATGGAGAACCACGTCGAAACCAGCGCCTTAGACCACTCGGCCATATGGACTCGTTAGAGGAGCGCGGGGGAACGGCCCATATACGGCGATCACGAAAATTTCAGTGTGTGCAAAAAATTTCCGAATTTCTTAAAGAAAACTCAAGTGAACTTGTCATTAAAGATTATAATCTCTCATACAATCTCTTTAGAAGGGGAAAAGATATCATAACTAAGGAATAAATGTATGCGTTGGTTAAACTTTTATTTGGCTGTTGGAAAGATTATTGATTGTGGCCTGATCTGGCAAAATGCCCAGCCGGCGCCCTGCACACGCAACGCGAGAGGTGCCAGGGATGCAACATTTTGGCTGAATACGAGTCCAGTCGGGAACTAAACAGACTATAGCATGGCACTAACCACTGCGCTATTTGACCACAAAACCGGCAACCCTTGGAATAGAAGACATGTGGGCGTACACATCGGAAAGTGAGATATACAATACCTTTTCGCCTTTCTGTTGGCAACTACTATAGCAACAATACAAAAGTGGTTTGTATTCGTTCGATTTAGAAGAGACCGGAAAAACCTCCGCTCTTGAAGCTTGATGAACTATTGTAAACTTTGCAAGAGCGTGGTCGGTCGTTTTTCTTGAAAAGACGATTTTCAAACTTTAAACCTCAAGATACTGAGAACTCGATCCATAGACCGAAACTGATAAGAAAAAATGCCTCTCAGAAAGATTATCGAGACAGAAAAACTTTCGCTCACTGGTTAGGTATAATCCGGAACTAAAGGAGACCGGATCAAAGCAACACAACCCCCAAATGTCAGAAAGCTGATGTATCCTACCTCTAGTTAGACGCGTTGCGTGTCGCACGGCCTTGTCATGTGAATGTCACGTGGACTGATCAAACTAATATACGAGTTATTTGTGCTCTCTGATCTCAATACAGTTAAAGAAGCCCGAAGCAGAACCGTTGCTCAAGTTGTCTTCGGGTCTCCTTTAAGCTGCGTTTCAGACGATTTCACTGAGAGTCGTGTTTCATACCCGAACCGAAAACTGCGAATCAGTCGTCATGCATAACTTGGTTCTATTACAGTCGAAATGGTTCGGTTTGAATTAGAGCTAGGGAGGGTTTGATCGAATTTACGAGTTCGAGTTTTAGAGAATTTCGAGTTCGTATAACTCCATAATAATCTTTATATTCAAACCTGCGTCTCCTTAAACATTTCTTTACTTTTACATTCCACTGCAGGTTTTGCTCACGTTATGTGAAAAGTTAGGTGCACCCCTCAATTTAAATTTTATGTAGTACTGCATGATATAACTTATCTCCAACAAAAACAGCAACATGTCCGAATCGATTGACCAATGCGGAGCGAGCGATCGTTGATTATATGCCATGAGATAGTGTGTAG
Source organism: Litoditis marina (assembly GCA_964036275.1). Classification (NCBI taxonomy): domain Eukaryota; kingdom Metazoa; phylum Nematoda; class Chromadorea; order Rhabditida; family Rhabditidae; genus Litoditis; species Litoditis marina. The sequence continues at coordinate 20,437,046 of OZ038433.1, forward strand.
ATCGAAGATACGCAGATGAGGCTGTCAGCTCGTCAAATCCCGCTTCCCACCAAATTGACTATACGCTGTCCACCCTCAATCGGTTACAATTTCGAGTAAAGCACATCAAAGGCTTTAAACATACACTTGAACTAATTGAGGAAAATGTTTCCATCCTGTTTTCGAGTAAGTTTTTTGTCAAGTGACGTATTCTACTTTGTTGTCTATTGTGTGCATTGTGTCATCTGCTCGTCTATAAACTGGTTCGTCTCTCGCCCGTCTCCTCTATTCTACAGGTATAACGTCTGTGTTGATATCTGTAGTGTTATTAGTGTTTATCCTAGTCATCTGAAGATACAACATTTTTGATGCTAACTTATTTACAGTCATCTGATATTTGGCCAGTTTCACACTCGAACAATTGAGTCATATGAACAAATAAGTGTCTAAAACTTTCTATATTGAGTTGAGTTGAGACTGTATTGAGTTTACTGTAATCTGCTTGTTGATACCTTTTGCCGAAATGTCATATCTGGAATAAAAGATCCATCTGGCGTGTCGGATTAAACAAATAGTACGAATAATGTCTTCACAACACTGTCACAGTACGTTGATTGTTTTCAAACTTAGAAAAGAGTTATGTTTATAAAGTGAGATGAAATGTAACGTGTTTAGTTTGTTCCACCCACTTATGACCCTTTACAGTAATATGGTCAAAATTCCAGGTCAAAGTTTGATATGTTAGCCTCATTGGATTGATTCACTAAAAATCCTCTGCACCTTTACTACTACATACTCTAAAAGTTTGGGCCCAAAATTATCAATTATGCATAAGAAAAACTCCTGAATGTTTTAGGGATTACTGTAGAAGACCATTGATTGGTGAAACAAAGTATATCAGTTTTATGTTTTTTTGTATATTTCAGTTGCGGTGCAGAATTGCGGCTGTGGTGCGTTCCCAGACACGACTTCCGTGTCGGGTGATTGCTCGTCCTCGTTCGCAACCTCGGAAGGACTGTTCACCACTATGATTGGTGAACAATGTGAACTAGAGATCACATGTGCATTGGGATTCTACACTGCCGTTCGTCCAAGTGGATGTGCCCTCTCGATTGCCGCTGGTCCGATTAGTTGTGTCGACGGAAAATGGATGGATCCAGACGGAGAACTCTCCAAGTTTCTCTGTTTGGTGTAGGAATGCGAAATATCATCTGAGTTTAATGTATGATTGTGCATCACTATATCGATCGGTATGATTTTTTGTTATTTCGAAGTGGTTTAACTTTAATTCTAATATGATTTACTTTTTCATTCATTCATTCATTCATTCATTCATTCATTCATTCATTCATTCATTCATTCATTCATTCATTCATTCATTCATTCATTCATTCATTCATTCCATGCAATTATCTAGGAAAAAGGTCGAGGAGCTATGGAGAAAAATGCTAGAATGTCTGTAGAGCTCTGAACAAAAACTAATCTACTCTGCGCTGCGCATGATTGGATATTCATACACAACCAAACTTACAGTTCCCGATTTTCGAATCAAACTTGCATAGATTCCGTGAATTCGATGTCTAGAGGTCAGAACTCCATTTCAAGTTCCAAATACTTGCATTTTTCCCAGTTCCAGTTATTAGTCTAAGAAACAACTAAATATAATACATCCATATTATGGATGTGGAAAACTCTGATGATTTTCAGGACAAAAAAAATAAAAATATTTAGTTCCAATTATTTTTGCTATAATAAAATCATTTTCTCCAGCTCAGACCATAAACTTCCGATTTTTCTTTCTATGATATAGTAATGAAAATAAATCTACTACTTTGTATATTTGTAGTAATTCCGTAGGACCGAAACACTGTAAAATAAGTGAATCTATTTTGCACTATTAAAGTATTACGAACTTATGATGAAATAAATTCTGTCGTTTGTATCTTTTTAGTAATTGCTTGTGATTAAACCTTGTGTTTATTAACTTGTTGTTTGGCTATGGTTCAGCCTTCATATTTGAGATACGAAAAACGATTGCATAGTTACGCCAAATATCTCTGAGATTTGTAGAACGATAAGAAGTTAACCGATTTTTCCGCGCTCTCATCCTCTAGAAGAAAAAAATCTCGATTTAATGTTCTCAACTATTTCACACAAACATACCTTTCAACCACCTCAATAGTGTTGAAATCTATGAATGTTAGTTTGACATTTCTTTCCAAGTTAGTTAACATTAAATTCGTCTAAACTGTATAAGTTTTTTCACGAGCTACTAATAATTATAGGTTGTGTGCACCGTTCATTTTCATTACTGTACTGATTTTCATTTATATGCTTCGTTTTTGAAATGATGTTTATACGAGAAGGGGATGTAGTATGTCTGTTTATCTCTTTCCTCATCTCTTTTCTAGAAACAAATTTACAAGTCCTCTTCTCACGTCTTTCCTTCACGAGGCACTGTTCATAATACACTGTACAACTTTTAATATCACAGCTGCTTAGAAGTTGATCCAAATTCCATCCACGTGTTAGAAGTTTTCATGGTGCATTATCGTTTGCTTTTGTGGCATAGGTGATTTTGCAGACACTTCTTCAAACGCTCGCTGAGAGTAGGTTTTGACTGACGTTCCAGTAATCCTCACAGGGTTGTTAAAGGGACCGTTTCCCTACAATCGCGCGCAGCGCAAAGCGCTGCGTGTGAGTTGTGTTTGGTTTGGCCATTGCGCACCCGATTTTAGCTTTCAAACCACAAAAGTCTTCAAATAATACTTTTTTTTCGAAATTTAAAGACAGACAGAGCTATCCATCTATTAAATACATGTTGTGTGGAAAAATTAGAAAAATCGGTCAAGTTTGAAAAAAGTTGTGGTCTAGTGTCGTTATGAAAATTTCCGTTGTCCCTCGTCGCTCGTCCCTCGTCGCTCGTCCGATGTCCGCATAGAAAATTATTTTTTTAACTACCGGGCCGATTTGGCTAAAATTTGGCACACATGTGCAAACCCCAAAATTAACGCGGTCCCAGAAGTTTGGTGATGTCACGTTATGTCTGACGCTTGGCGCTGGCGCCAGATGGCGCCAAGAGCTGGGAAATATGTGTTCCCATGAGTAAAAATGTTCGAAATCTCGCACAGAGGTCATAATAGTGGGTTTAACCTATTTTCCATAACATGGTACTATTATTATCGAATGGCGCCAAACGCGGGCGCCTATTGGCGCCAAATGAAAATTACGCTAGCAAAGTAGGGTAACGATCGGATTCGTTCACAGAGGTCAGAACTATAAATTTAGTTGGCAAGCGGCTTGGGTGATCACGGTTCTTTGACACTTGGCGCCGAATAGCCTGTTTATCCGCCAATTGGCACCGAAATTGAAAATTATGTTTCCGAACAAAAAATCGTCGGAAAGTGTGCTAATTGATCAAAGCCGTTTGTTCCATTTGCTTCTCATCAATTGGAGTATAACATGTATAATTATTGGCGCCAAACGCTGGCGCCCGTTGGCGCCAAATCAGTAAATGCTTGCTTTGTACTGTAATGACTCAGAATTTTCACAAAGCTCAGATTTGAATAAAATAGGCGAAAAAATACGGCTCTGTGGTTTTTACTAGTTTCGCCAACCACGCCAGTTCCAGAGGTCAATTGAGGCCAAAAATATTTTGAGAAAGCATCACACCGTTTGCGAACTCGAAACTTCGCCCAGTTATCAAGAAGTTTGATAGTCACCTTTTTTCAAATTTCATTCTGATTGTTCTGATCTGATTGTTCTGATGAGTGATTGTACTAGTACAACTAGCAAAAATAGAACAATTAGTAAAAAGTAGGGGACCAGGAAGTGTGTGAGTTCTGTTAGGTTTCACCGTTTTCAGCAAAAAGTGAACAATACGAGGTATAGGAGTGTGCAGCAAAAATAGAACAATACATAGGTTTGCACAACGGTTCACAAAAAAAAACAATAATTACAAAAATGTAATTTTAGCGTGAGAAGTGGTTTAATGTACGTACGCTGTGTGTGAACCGTTGTGCAAACCTATGTATTGTTCTATTTTTGCTGCACACTTCTATACCTCGTATTGTTCACTTTATGCTGAAAACGGTGAAACCGAACAGAACTCACACTTCCTGGTCCCCCACTTTTTACTAATTCGGACTGATTTAGAACACGAAAACTTAGAATTCTGCTTATCTATTGTCCTGGGGCCCCTAGTTTACTTCACTACACGGCGTTTCACACAATGGCATTCAGTTTCTGCGAAGTCACCGGCCGCAAAGTTTCAATTGCAGTTTAAAGGACCGAGTTCAATGGAGCACGATTTCATTGCGCCGCAAAATTATAATTTAAATGATTCCGATTGACGATCATTATTCGATATAATTTTTTTCTCTATTTAAACAAGAATAATTTTACGCATTTTTATATACCATAACAGTTATATAAGAAACATAGCTTTTCCTTATTATAAAAGTTTCACCACCAAGTCCGCACCAGCGCCAAGCACGCGAAACACGTCAGCGATGGGCGCTTTCCCGCGAAAATTCGCGTTTGAAAATTTCGAAACTCGGCCGACGCACATAAGGCAAGCAAGCCATTCCAAAATTTTAGCCGAGTTTAAACGCCGTGACTAGAAAGAAAAACCGGATTCGGTTTAGAACCAAGCCTTTTATGAGCGAAACTATCCTGTGGGTTACTGTATCGCAAACCTTTTCCCGAATGGTAAAGTAGGTCTATGTACCCACAATTCTAATCAAAACAAAGTATTTAATTGAAAGAAGTTTAACATTTGTGATTAGTGAATTTACGATAAGCTTTGCGCCGTTTTGCGGAAAATCTGTGCCCGTCTCCATAAAAATGCATACGTGCTGGTGCGTCTGCGGAGTTGCCAAACGCAAAGCGAACTATCGAGAAAAGGAGCTAAATTGGAAAGTTTTCCCTAAATTTGATTATTTTGTTCATTTTTTGCCTCCAAGTATACATTCTTTACTCGAATCACCAAATTAAGAGAAACGGTCACTTTGATTATTTCTGAGAAATGAACTGCTTCCGATTTAATTCCAGCCATGTATCAAACTAATTCGTTCAATAAAGTAAGTCAAGTGTGAACCAATGAACAGTTATTTTCAGTTTCATCCTAACGAAACCAATTGTCGAAACGTCAAAACGGAAGAAAACAGAACAAAGGTCAGTTAAGTGTGAAATGTTTTATAACCACTTTCAACTAGATTACTTTTCATTCCGCCCAGTTCCAATTATTAGTCCAATTACAAACTACAGGCGAAACTCCTTCAAAACAATTATATTTTAGTTCTAAATACTTTCCAATGATAAATTAATTTCCTTTCCATTCGCAAGATTAACCTTTTCTTACCATTAACAAGTACTGGATACTTTCTACTTTCCGCTTCATCTTTGCGATTCAAAAACTCGATCACATAGTTACGCCAAATATCTCTGAGATTTTTAGAACGATAAGAAATTAATCGATTACTCCGCAGAGTGGGCGACGATCCAGCTAAAACCGATTCAGCTTGCGAGGTAATTAGGGGACTTTTCAGCTAATACGTTTTAAGCTCGGACCATTGCGCTAGTACCGTTTAAAGCTTGGACTTTTCGGCTAAAAACGATTAAGCTTGGAGTTTTCAGCTAGTACCGTTTTAAGCTTGGACTTTTCAGCTAAAACTTATTTAGCTTGGACTTTTCAGCTAAAACTTATTTAGCTTGGACTTTTCAGCTAAAACTTATTCAGCTTGGACTTTTCAGCTGAAACTTATTCAGCTAAAACTGATTCAGCTAAAACTTATTCAGCTTGGACTTTTCAGCTGAAACTTATTCAGCTAAAACTGATTCAGCTAAAACTTATTCAGCTTGGACTTTTCAGCTAAAACTTATTCAGCTTGGACTTTTCAGCTAAAACTGATTCAGCTAAAACTTATTCAGCTTGGACTTTTCAGCTAAAACTTATTCAGCTTGGACTTTTCAGCTAAAACTTATTCAGCTTGGACTTTTCAGGGTTGGAAAGCTCTTTTGGAATTTACATCAAAAGGCAAACATTGATATTTTCAGAATTTTCACAACTCACATGAAAGCGTTCTTGTTCATCATTTTGTTTTAGGTGAAGATTATTAGTTTGTGATTGAGATTGATATCTGTGAATATGTTTTCCTCATTCTTGTTGTTTTTACTATTTTGTTGTGTTTTCTTGCACGTTGTTGTCATGTTATAGCTAGAGTTGGAAGAGAATCCGAATCCCTCACCATCTTCTTCATTGGTCACGTCATTAATTTTCTGTGAACGGTTTTATATGAAACGGTTGTGACTATTTCTATGCGATATGACTATACAAAACCTTTATATATCGAAATGCCAACAAAAATGTATCGAAATGCCAAAAAATTGTTCAAGTTCAAGTTGCAACAATTCACATGTGAGTTGTGAAAATTCTGAAAATATCAATGTTGAAAATTTGATGTCAATTCCAAAAGAGCTCTGAAAAGTCCAAGCTAAATAAGTTTTAGCTGAAAAGTCCAAGCTAAATAAGTTTTAGCTGAAAAGTCCAAGCTGAATAACTTTTAGCTGAAAAGTCCAAGCTGAATAAGTTTTAGCTGAATAAGGTTTAGCTGAATAAGTTTTAGCTGAATCAGTTTTAGCTGAATAAGTTTTAGCTGAAAAGTCCAAGCTAAATAAGTTTTAGCTGAAAAGTCCAAGCTTAAAACGGTACTAGCTGAAAAGTCCAAGCTTAAAACGGTAATAGCTGAAAAGTCCAAGCTAAATAAGTTTTAGCTGAATAGTCCAAGCCTAAAACGGCACTGGCTCAATGGTCCAAGCTGAATGAGAGTTCGCCGAAAAGTCCGAGCTTAAAACGTATTAGCTGAAAAGTCCCCTAATTACCTCGCAAGCTGAATCGGTTTTAGCTGGATCGTCGCCCACTCCTCCGCACTCTCATCCTCTAAAAGTTTCTCATTATACTTAAAGGGACCGTATCTGTATAATGTGCAATGTAAGTAGTTTTTGAAAAATGAAAAAGGCAATTTATTCTGTTTTGAGATAAAGGTTTTACGCGTTACATACAGAAAATGCAAAAAACACATTATTTCGGAGCGAATTAGAAGCTAACAAAATTTGGGTTACTGTAGTGCAGCAATCGTTGGTCTTTTACTGCTTTGTTGTTTTCATGATACCTACAAATCTTCTTTAGCAGCTTTGTCTTTGGTGATTTTGGAAATGTCTTGGAAATGTTTTTGTATTTTTGTTGAGAACACGGAGCAAGACAGGAAGTTGACACCTAGATGAATGATTGTGATTTTTCAATGTTAACAATATAGAATTATCAGCTCAAACCTCCAAATTAAAGAGGAACGGTCCTTTAAACTTTCGCACACAAACCATATTACTAAAACTACTTTCAAATTTGTCAGTTTCTGTTCCATCCTAATTAATTACTGACTAAAATAAGCATCTTCAAAATTGATATATATATATATATATATATATATATATATATAACTATGCAACACAATTACCTAGTTAACATTCATCTAAAGCGTATATGAAATGTTTATTTTTTCATGAATTATTAATAAGAAGAATTGCAATCTAATTTTCACTTCCACTATTACACTGACCTTTATCCATGTTCTTTATTTTCATAATTTTGTTCATACAGAAGAAAAGTTAGTAGTGGTGTGTCTTTTTTTTCTCATTGATTTCATTGACTAAAATAAGCATCTTCAAAATTGATATATATATATATATATATATATATATATATATATATAACTATGCAACACAATTACCTAGTTAACATTCATCTAAAGCGTATATGAAATGTTTATTTTTTCATGAATTATTAATAAGAAGAATTGCAATCTAATTTTCACTTCCACTATTACACTGACCTTTATCCATGTTCTTTATTTTCATAATTTTGTTCATACAGAAGAAAAGTTAGTAGTGGTGTGTCTTTTTTTTCTCATTGATTTTTTGAAAGCAACTTCATTTTGAAATCTGTACCTATTTACTTTTTTTCCACGTCGTTCGGCTACGAGGTGGGCGACGTCACATATTCCAAATCAGTTCACATTTCTAATTTCTTCCATTTGTTAGAAGTTTTCATGGTGCATACTCTTTTGCTGTTATGTTACTCAGTGGTATTCGAGAAACTCTTTTAAACGTTGGAGAACAGTTGAACTGGCATTTTCAGTATCTCACAGAATTGTAAATGAACTCTACGAAGTTAACTGTTCTAAAATCTGAAAAAAAAAGCAAAATTACGATGGAAACTTCCGAGTTCGAATCGAATAACCAGATTTTAGTAACCATCCTAACGGAACAAATAGTCGTAACGAAACAGAAAAAAACGTTGAACAAGGACATGATTTAAGATCCCACTTCTCAAAAAAATTGGAAGAAACATGAGAATGGTCAGTTCAGTGTTTAATTTTGTAAAACTTTGTAATGAACGTATTTTGAACCGGTCGACTCATTTTGATATAAACCGTTCAGTTTTCTGAATAATTCCTGGACCGATTCCGAATTGTTTTAAGAATTTCCGACACACAAGAGCAGTTAAATGTCAGTTAAAATTGTTTTACTATGCTAGTTTTTCCCACTTCAAAAGCTTGACTTTTACTCTTCCTGACCTCAAACTAGTATTGGGAATGAAACCTACATCTTGTTTTTTAATAAATTTGTATAACCAAAACACTTGAGCTGTTCCATTTTGCACTAAACACAAATTACGAACAAGTGAGAAACTTATGAGTTCATATGTTCATTCAATTTTTTGACTATGGCACGTCCCTTTATCAGAATTTCGACGTTTTCATTCTCAGTAACACGTTACTGAATAGAGTCTTTCAAACTCTAGGATCGCTGATTGTCTCCTACATCAATTGATTAGAATCCCTCCTGTAGTTTGAGATACAAAAACTGTTACCTGTTTACGCCAAATATCTATGAGATTTGTAGAACGATAAGGAATTAACCGATTTTTCCGCGCTCCCATCCTCTGAAAAACTCGATTTAAAGTTCTAATCTTTTCACACAAACCATTTCGCAATTGGGGTTGAAAACAAGTGTAGAAAAGAGATCAATTTGTTTTTGTTCTCACTAGAGTCTATGAGAAACAAAAAGGAAAAAAAAGGGTTAGCAATTTTAAACGAACTTAAGTGTTTGTTCGACTTGCCGTCAACAACCTCCCAATGGGGAAATAATTCTCATGTAACTTAAAGTTTTGCACAACTTTCAATAGCACAGCTGCAATATTATTGACTTCTCATATTGCCAAATAGTTGATCCAAATTTCATCCACGTTTTAGACGTTTTCATGGTGCATATTCGTTTCCTTCGGTGGTATAGACTCAGTGACATTGCAGAAACTTCTTCAAACGCTCCCTGAGAGCAGTTGTGCACCTCGCCAGCTTACTGGTTAGCGGAACTGCGCGTATAAAGTAGGTGAGCTATTTCCCAAGTAGCTGACGAGTTCTCAAATGTACAATGGTTAGGCATAGTAACCTCATGAGCCAAGCTCGTGAGTTAGCTCATGAGGTGTCCTCACCTCATCGAGGTATGGGGGGATTGCTACAGTCCCAGGTTTTAACAATGAAATTCAGCGCAGATTAGTTTTGTTCACAACATTGCGGACTTCCAAATGTGGTTTTTGGAAGGATTTTTGACATTTCCGACGAGCGCCAAACCGACCAATTAAATCGATTTGTCTGTAACTTGAAATATAGTTAGGAACAGCGGAATTATTTGTCTATCCTATCTCAGATAGAAGTCGGGAAACTTGGCCGTCAAATGAGTGCGCGTGGCCGGTCAAAAATCACTTCTCCGTAAATTTGGGTACTTGGCCGTGAACCTCCATGTACATGGCGGGGAGTACTTGGCGGGTATGGGACTTGGCCGTGACACCTCAGGTACATAGCGGGGAGGTGGCTGGTACATAGCGGAGACCGAGCAAAGTTGGTGCCGGGACCCAAGATGAATACACAGTTTGCAAGGCAAATTTACAATGGTATAAATTAGTACTTTATTCTATTGGAAATTCGTATGAAATTGTGCCTGAAGGGACAAGTTGTCAATTGTTATAAACTGAATAGTAGATAGTCGGAATTACAATTGCAGGAAACAAAATTGTTTTAAACGAACAAGCCTCAGACCACTTTCTGAAGGGATTCATTTATTCAATACGAATTGTGAAGATTTAGACAAACTTGAATGCACAACAGATGCTTTAATCACGTGCTTCATGGTGAAGGGAGGAGGTGTAGGTTTCGAGTACTGTTTGAAAATTGATCAATACTCTGTGCGCTAAGAAATACGACTTGGAATCTTTTCACCAACAAGTCTCACAGAAAGGATAAAAATATTTTGTCCAGTGGTTTCATCTTTAATCGGACTCAAAAACTTCAACCCTCGCGTAGAAGTTCTCGTGTTCTGAACCAGTTTTTTTTGTAGAAAAAAACTTTGCTTCAAAAAGCAAAAATTGTAATTGGAGAAAAATTAGGACAAAACTCAATAATTTTGTTTTTCGCGTTTCTCCTCGAAAAAATATTACTATCCGCTGATTTTACACATAAGAATTCTAAGGAGGCCTCTGTTAAACGTTGCCTTGCACGCGTATACTATATTCCGGAGCCTTTCGTTCCATAGGCGCAGTGGGTAAGTGGTAGTGCGCGCGGTAGTAGGCTGAGGGTCGTGGGTTCAATTCCGGGTAGTAGCAAAGGACACCTAATGTGTGATTAGAACGGTTACAAATAACTATGAATTGGTTGCTTTTTGAGTTTTCGTTGGTTATTTAATTTTCTGAATCTTCTATTATAAATTCGACACGTTCATCATGTTTTTAATGTGATGAGAACTTAATTTTTTAAATGGTGTGTATTTTGTGTAATTTTGATAAATTCAAAAAACTGGTACTCGGCCGTGAAGGTTCTGGTACTTGGCGGAGAGAAAGCGGGTACATAGGTGATACAACGCCAGGTACGAGCTAAATCTCCGCTTAGTACCTGAACCTTCACGGCCAAATCCCCGGACAAATGTCATAGTAAAGTTTGGATCGGTTAATATTGAACCATTTTATGGCCTTGAAAACTTTTCGACAACTACTTGTGGTCGTTTCGAGTATGTGCATTGTGATGATTCTTTGCTTTTTGGTAGCTTGAATAGATTAAGTAGATCTTTGAAACTGCTTCCAAAAAATATTATTCGACCGAAAGCAAAACTAATGTCAGTGAAGGGAGTCGAACCACCCCCTTCAAGGTGGTGGTGTGCTTCTCTCACCACTTCACCAAACAGGTACTACTTGAAAAAGCTTTAGATGGCACCACAGATGCGCTGCTAAAATTTGTCATACTTATTTGTTCAGTTTATAACAACGTTCAACACGAAATGACTCCACTTCATTTTCATTTCCTATCTGATTCCTATTTATTGCCTTAGGAAATATAGAAAAAGAGGCTGATTTGTATAAAAAAAACCAAAACGATAAGATTTCTATATTGAACTGAATGTAAAGGAGGTCAATAAATTAGGAGTGAAATCAAACATATAATCTCGCACATTCCATGATCATCCCAACAGACTTATTCAGGAGAAATCACAAGTTCTCAACCTTTGAAACATTCCGTTTACACTAACAATTTATTTAAACAAAGATATACTACTCAGTTTTTCAACAGTTTTGCTTGAGAGGTAAAAATTGTCATATTTGGAATTTGCAGTAGAAAACCAAAATGTGCTAGACCCATAAAAATTGCGAGATCAAGTTTTTCGTTTCCCTTTTGAAATTGACCTACTTTTCTATATTTCATCCAGTCCAATCTCAGAAGCTAATCGTCTCTCACTTAATACTCCTTTTTATACACATTTGTTTTATGGGTTTTAATGAATTTTTAAAGATAAACTAATTTCAAAATCCAAACACGAGTCAATGACTTATTTTCAGTTTCACTCCAACTGATTGAATCGCCTGAACGTCCAAACGAACAAAACAAACTTCTTTTACGGAAATTCGAGAAACATAAAAAGGTTAGTTCAATGGAAAATTAATAGAAAATGCATTTTCAATAGTTTAAAGCTCATCATGATAGTAATCGTCTTAATTTACAAATCTGTTCTGAACAGATCCCGACTCTTTGATGTTTAGAGGATCGGATCGTCAACTTCGGGGCAAGATCAACTTTGAAAACAGTTCTTAGGCGGTCTTCAGACTTTTTGTGCGATACAAGATACGGATACACGATTCATTTTTGAATTATTTGTATCGTCACATTTTGTATCCGTATCTTGGCGCCAACGAATCAGAAAAGTATGAACGTTCCAGGTTCCTTTTTGTTTTCGATTTCACTATTTTCAATTCAAAAATAACTTCCCACATATTTAGTTTCTTGATTTTTTAGATAATGCTAGGTATCCTGCGAATTAACATCTATCTCATAGCACGCGACGCGACGTGACGCGTGCACGCTCTGCGACAAAATGTGAAAATGAATGAATTTTGATGATCGTTACCGATCCCCATGCCATATATTCAATTTCACCCACGCGCAGCGCGTGCACGCGACGCGGCTGAAAAATCAAAAAGACTCGATTAATATGAAATTCGGAGAGGTGGGGTATTCGATCATGCCGATTGTGAATATATACACCAAACTTGATTTGACATACATTCGTAATCAACGTTTCCAACCACTCATAATCCCAAAAATGTATCTTCATGCACGAAAGTTGACATTTTTTGTCGCGTCGCGTGCTGCGCGCGCTCCGCCCAACCTCGCACCAAGCGCACATCTCAGTTCAGAATGATCGCGGCGCGTGCGCGCGTCACGTTCGTGATATAAAATTGATACCCACATTCGTGATCAGAGTGATCGATAACCACAATTCTCAAATTTTATTCAAATCCGCATACTTTCTCATTTCAACGCGTCGCATGCGCGCGTCGCGCGCTAGAAACAAATTTTTTTTGTGAAACCCTATCTGTTTGGGTGGGGGTTCTAGTTCTTCTAATTGTAAAATTAACACAAAAGTTATTATTTTATGAGTTACAATCCGAAAACCTAGATGTATCCACGGTAGGAGTGAAGTGTAGAATGCCGGCCGAAATCTTCAAAAATTGTGTATCGTCAATTCAAAATGTTGAGCATCTCACGCCGAGATACTGTAGAAAAAGTATGAACACAAAATATACATAGCGTGACGCATGTATCTGTCCCCGCTACAAAAATGCAATCGATACACATGATTAGAGCGCGCATGTATCGTGTATCTTGTATCGCGCAAAAAGTCTGAAGGTTTTGTCGAGTCACATCATCTCACGCCGTATTAGAGTGGAAAAATTAAGAGAATGCTCAAAATTCATTGAGGCATTTTGTTCGTTTGGGTTATTACGTATTCCACAAGCCTATGGCGATGATTCTAAATGACAAACTAAGCTGATTTCAGGAACTTTTCATGGTTATTGCAACAAACAAAAGTTCTCACATGTTTTGTCGATTCACATCATCTCACTCCGCATTGGATTAGAAGATAGATCTATGAGAATGCTTACAATTCATTGAGGTATTTTATTCGTTCGGGTCATTACGTATTGTATTTCACGAGCCTATGGCGATGATTCTAAATGACAAACTTAGCTGATTTCAGGAACTTTCCATGGTTATTGCAACAAACAAAAGTTGTCACATGTTTTGTCGATTCACATCATCTCACTCCGCATTGGATTAGAAGATAGATCTATGAGAATCCTTACAATTCATTGAGGTATTTTATTCGTTTGGGTTATTACGTATTGTATTTCACAAGCCTATGGCGATGATTCTAAATGACAAACTTAGCTGATTTCAGGAACTTTTCATGGTTATTGCAACAAACAAAAGTTCTCACATGTTTTGTCGATTCACATCATCTCAATCCGCATTGGATTAGAAGATAGATCTATGAGAATCCTTACAATTCATTGAGGTATTTTATTCGTTTGGGTTATTACGTATTGTATTTCACAAGCCTATGGCGATGATTCTGAATGACAAACTTAGCTGATTTCAGGAACTTTTCATGGTTATTGCAACAAACAAAAGTTCTCACATGTTTTGTCGATTCACATCATCTCACTCCGCATTGGATTAGAAGATAGATCTATGAGAATGCTCACAATTCATTGAGGTATTTTATTCGTTTGGGTTATTACGTATTGTATTTCACAAGCCTATGGCGATGATTCTGAATGACAAACTTAGCTGATTGAAAAAAGTTTTAATGGTTATTGCGCAACAAACAAAAGTTCTCACATGTTTTGTCGATTCACATCATCTCAATCCGCATTGGATTAGAAGATAGATCTATGAGAATCCTTACAATTCATTGAGGGATTTTATTCGTTTGGGTTATTACGTATTGTATTTCACAAGCCTATGGCGATGATTCTAAATGACAAACTTAGCTGATTTCAGGACCTTTTCATGGTTATTGCAACAAACAAAAGTTCTCACATGTTTTGTTGATTCACGTCATCTCACTCCGCATTGGATTAGAAAATAGATCTATGAGAATGCTTACAATTCATTGAGGTATTTTATTCGTTTGGGTTATTACGTATTGTATTTCACAAGCCTATGGCGATGATTCTGAATGACAAACTTAGCTGATTTCAGGAACTTTTCATGGTTATTGCAACAAACAAAAGTTGTCACATGTTTTGTCGATTCACATCATCTCACTCCGCATTGGATTAGAAGATAGATCTATGAGAATGCTTACAATTCATTGCGGTATTTTATTCGTTTGGTTTATTACGTATTGTATTTCACAAGCCTATGGCGATGATTCTAAATGACAAACTTAGCTGATTTCAGGAACTTTTCATGATTATTGCAACAAACAAAAGTTCTCACATGTTTTGTCGATTCACATCATCTCACTCCGCATTGGATTAGAAAATAGATCTATGAGAATGCTTACAATTCATTGAGGTATTTTATTCGTTTGGGTTATTACGTATTGTATTTCACAAGCCTATGGCGATGATTCTAAATGACAAACTTAGCTGATTTCAGGAACTTTTCATGGTTATTGCAACAAACAAAAGTTCTCACATGTTTTGTCGATTCACATCATCTCACTCCGCATTGGATTAGAAGATAGATCTATGAGAATGCTTACAATTCATTGAGGTATTTTATTCGTTTGGGTTATTACGTATTGTATTTCACAAGCCTATGGCGATGATTCTGAATGACAAACTTAGCTGATTTCAGGAACTTTTCATGGTTATTGCAACAAACAAAAGTTCTCACATGTTTTGTCGATTCACATCATCTCACTCCGCATTGGATTAGAAGATAGATCTATGAGAATGCTTACAATTCATTGAGGTATTTTATTCGTTTGGGTTATTACGTATTGTATTTCACAAGCCTATGGCGATGATTCTAAATGACAAACTTAGCTGATTTCAGGAACTTTTCATGGTTATTGCAACACACAAAAGTTCTCACATGTTTTGTCGATTCACATCATCTCACTCCGCATTGGATTAGAAGATAGATCTATGAGAATGCTTACAATTCATTGAGGTATTTTATTCGTTCGGGTCATTACGTATTGTATTTCACGAGCCTATGGCGATGATTCTAAATGACAAACTTAGCTGATTTCAGGAACTTTTAATGGTTATTGCAACAAACAAGAGTTCTCACATGTTTTGTCGATTGACCTCATCTCACCCCGCATTGGATTAGAAGATAGATCTATGAGAATGCTTACAATTCATTGAGGTATTTTGTTCGTTTGGGTTATTACGTATAGTATTCCACAAGCCTATGGCGATGATTCTATATGACAAACTTAGCTGATTTCAGGAACTTTTCATGGTTATTGCAACACACAAAAGTTCTCACATGTTTTGTCGATTCACATCATCTCACTTCACATTGGAATAGAAGATAGATCTATGAGAATGCTTACAATTCATTGAGGTATTTGGTTTTGTCTGGCAGCCATCTCGCTACCAGGGGTACCTCATCACCTACTCCGCAAGTCCGCCGTTCAATCGCACCCCAAGCCTCTTTCACTGAATGCATACCACACCGAGTGCAGCGTCGAGCTCTTCTTTTTCCATGTTCATCGATCGATCACTCTTTTTCCAGTTCCTGTTGCATGTCTGTGTGGAATAAATGAAAAATTAATAAATGAATTTCTCGAGAACGTTTGCAACAAGTTATTTTTCTTGGTTCGATATGGTCTATGAGCTTGAAAATGACCACAAAAAAGAATCCTATCGTTTTTTGATCTATTTACCATATTCTGAAAATTTCAAAAACCTATTGTGGAGACGACTCTTACCTATTTGAAAAATGTTTCACTAACACAGGGAAACTAGCCGTTCACGAGTTGAGATATACATAATGTTAAGATCGGTTATTGACCAAGACGCGGTCGGTCGGTTCAGGCTCGGTCGGCACATGTCCAACTGGCGGTCGGTGGCGGTCGGTGATAAGAGTATTGGTCGGCTTGTGTATAGCTGGCGGTCGGTAATGAACCAGTATAGGTAATACTCTAACTGCGGTTTTTCTTACCGACCGCCAGCTATACACAGGCCGACCCACACTCTTATCACCGACAGCCAGTTCGACATGTGCCGACCGAGCCTGAACAAACTGACCGCGTCTTGGTCAATTACCTTAAGATTAAACTCAGTTAATGACGTCATAGATGACTTTTATCCAAATACGATGAAAATAATTGATTAGATGATTTTAGGCCTGTGAATATGACGTGAAACAACAAAATGAGTTCTAAAGGCCACAGCTCAAACACGTCTAAATATGAATTTTCTTTGAACCAGTCATAAATTTTAAAAACTGTTTGAAAGGGTGTGATGAAAAATGAAGATTTCGAGCGTTGATAGGGGGAGGAAGAGAAGGATATCGAGTGGAATTCTCAGTACTCAAAGACATAACAGGCCAAACTTGTTCTGAGCTGTTTCGCAAATGATGAATCGATGTCGATTGATGGAGTGTTAGCAACGACCAGTATTCGTCATGGAGATCACGAGACGTCAAGTCGTGATTTTTTTTAACTTTTGAAACGTTCACAAAAAAGATATACATCGAAATACTTTCTAATAAATGTCCGCCCGAGTGTAGGGGACATTCATGCGTTAATTTGAAAAGAAGTGGAACAGCGTTGATTTTTCCGAAGATGCAACGCTATTTGCTGATTCATACATAACAGATTGTACCTTTTTCTGAGCAATTTTTTGCGAATGTTTTCACAGGTGCTTTTCCATGCATTACTGGATAGGTACAATCATATTAACAAAATTGGTGGAATACAAGGCATGTGAAATTCTAAGTAATCAGGCCACAAAGGGAAACATATAAGACGACCAATTTCAAACTTTTCACAAAATCTGGCTTTTTCACAGATTTACAGCTTTTTCTGTGAAGTAAATAGAAAAATCGGGTTTCTCATGTTTTACGCGATTTTCTGTGAAATTGTACCCTATTCTAACAATATTGGCAGGTTTCACGCAATCGGGCCAAATCTGGAAATATATAGAGAATTTAAATATGAAATATTCATTGTTCGAACCATTGAAACAATTGAAATTTTCACTATAGATATTTTCAATAGCAAAAATAATCGGGCCAATTCTGGAAATATATAGAGAATTTCAATATGAAATATTCATTGTTCGAACTATTGAAACAATTGAAATTTTCACTATAGATATTTTCAATAGGAAATATCCATAATAGAGAGTTCCAATTGAAATTTTCTATGGTAATCAGTGGATTGCAGCAAAACATGTAACCACCGAAATCGAACCTGCGACTTTGTGGTTATTAAGTGAGCACTCTACCACTGCGCCACGAGAGCACAAATCAGGGCAGACAACTGCGCATAGTTATACCGGGGAATTCATGCCGCTTGACCGGTATATGAAGCTTCCTATCTCTCCAAAGAAATGTGTCATAGTAGCGCAGCGGCTAGTGAGTCGGACTTCAAAACTGAGGTCGCAGGTTTGAATCCCTTCACGGAATATTTTGTTCACATACTTCGCTAATATAAACTATGAATATTCCGTATTGAAATTACTCATAGTCAAAGGTGAAACTACATTTGTGAATAATTATTCTGGTTATGAAATATTTCAATTGAAATTATTCATAGTGGAAAATTTCAATTGAAATTATTCATAATGGAAAATTTCAATACGAATTTTCCATATGAGTGTCTCTTATTGATAATTTCAATTGCTTTTCTCTATGAGTACCAAAGACGCTGTCCTCATAGAAAATCGGAAGAAATGCCTCGAATAGGGTTTTCCTCTTAAATTGTAGCCTCTATATTTGTTTCACAGAAAGTGTTGTAAATCTGTGAAAAGCCAAATTTTGGGAAAAGTTTGAAATTCGTCGTCTTATATTCGGGAAACTTGTTGAAATTACATCTCAAGATCAGACAGAAACGCATTTCGCCCCAGCCCATGCCAAAATAATTGAATATTATGCAATATTTATTGAAGTATAATATCTATTATAATGACTGCGAGATAACTATCATGATGCTTATGCTTCGCTTTAAGCTCTAATTTCTCATTTAAAATTCAAAAGATGGCTAAAATAAATTAGCCGACTTTTGTGATTAAATTGGTCCTGCAGCGAAAGCCCTGACGCGCGCGGTTAGCGACAGTCGCTGAAGTGACCTAATTGTTCACCACCAAAAATCTTCACTTTGTTGAGTGACCGAAGGAGGAACAGAAGCGTAGCGTTATTCTCGCTACGAGTAACCTCAAGTAACGGATTGATGTGAACATCGAGTAGCTCCAGCCCAAAGAACTAGTTTTCTTCTATTAAGAACAACAGTGTCACCACTATAGTTTCTAAACCATACTGGTAGACTCGAAACATTAGCGGATGAACTAAACAAGTTTTGCCAAGTATGACTGCCAGTGAAAAAACTCCTCCAAAATAGTACTCTAGGAAGTGTTTACCAAAGAGAGCAGTGGCTCAGTTGATCCCTGACTGTCCTTAGCCACTATGACCAATGTCTTTAGCCAACTAAATTAGCTAAGCCGAATAATAATTATCGGCTAAGCTGAACCTATGTTCCTATAGAAAACTGCCCGTCCAACAACTGTTCCGAAACAATAGTTTAGGAAAATTCAAACCAAAATTACTAGTCGCTCAATGCCAGAATGTCTTTAGCAACTATATTATATTAAATATACTATCTAAGCCGAACGATGCCCGGCTAAGCTACACTAGTATTCTTAAGAATAACTGCCAGTCGAGCGATTTTTCCAAAAAAAGTAATCTAGGAAAATTCACAAATGGCCAATGCACTGTCTCTTTGCAAAAAAACTAGCACAATGTTCTTTTCACGACGGAAATCACTAGTATATTGCGTTTCGTCTCGCCAACAGAACAAACACATCCGTTGTGCCCATTGCACTGTAGCTATAAGATAAGTCCAAATTACCACTTCACCCACAACACAAGGCTTTCATATTTATGAAAATAGGTATAAACGAGGAACCGTGATGTTGCCTGTGGCAGCCGACTGGCGCCTAACATATAGTTTATTG
Organism: Litoditis marina; assembly: GCA_964036275.1. Taxonomy (NCBI): domain Eukaryota; kingdom Metazoa; phylum Nematoda; class Chromadorea; order Rhabditida; family Rhabditidae; genus Litoditis; species Litoditis marina. The sequence continues at coordinate 20,456,610 of OZ038433.1, forward strand.
ACAGACGCATATAATATTCGGCACATAAGTCACGTGAACCACTGTTCAAAGGCGACATGTCACATGTTAACCTACAGTGTTCACCGATCAAACATAAACATGTTAAAAAATAAGTAAATCAGCAGCCAGTCTCCTTATTGGCTTCTCCGACATCAAGATAGCCCTCGAGCCTGGACTGTTGAACACCTTTCTGGTTGACACGTCGGAAACTATCCTGAAATTCACATAGATAAGTGATAGTTTGTTCCTTGCGTTCCACACGCGTTAGCGGAACTGGGCGGGAAAGGGTGGGCTATGATAGTTATCTCGCAGTCATTATAATAGATATTATACTTCAATAAATATTGCATAATATTCAATTATAATGACTGCTCGATAACTATCATGATGCTTGTTTAAATCCTTCTGAACGCAAGCCGCCAATCAGACGGTCAAACCGCCAACCCAGCGAGTACTTCTGAATTCATTTTTTTTTCAAATATTTTGAAGTTAACCTATCAGACATGAAAGTTAGCAGGTATGAAACAAAAAAAAATCTATTTGTTCCATTTGCCATTCCAGTCCCACTACCTCGAAAGACCTTCGACAGGAGTACTTTGCCTACATACCAGACACTCCTAATAATTCCCCATCTTCAAATCCAAATCCAAACTGTTTAGAATTAGGAATTTGATAGTTGCCCAGCTAGCAGCCAGTCTTAGTTCAAAATACAATTCTATCGTAAACAGATCTATTGGTCGACGCGGACAGCCATTAAAACAGTGAGCATCACTCACTCGTTTTGTAAACGTCATATAAAGTACTCAAACTAGCCCATGATTTCAACACGTGAAAAGTGCTAACGAGTATTCAAATCCATAAGCGTCTAGCTATTTACTTAACGTAGTGTAAGTTTTCTGACTATATATCTATTACACACCAACTTTCAACGCTCTATTGAGAAAAGCCAAATTTTGGGAAAAGTTTGAAAGTCGTCGTCTTATATTCGGGAAACTTGTTGAAATTACATCTCAAGATCAGACAGAAACGCATTTCGCCCCAGCCCATGCCAAAATAATATTGATTTTGTGTGTGAATAGTGTGAATGGTAAGAAGAATAAAGAATGCCAGAAAGGTCCAGGTTAGTTGGTCTTTCTGGTGTTTTGCTATAGTTTTATGGTGGTTCAGTAATAGTTAGCAATGGAACTGGGCGAACAACGCTAAGATAAAATACATTCCAACAAGAGTTGGATGGCCAAGGAGATACGAACACAAGCAGCAATCCCGATACGAATAAACAGACCGTGAGAACAACCAGTATTTTGTTAATGCCTACGATAACAGAAGATAAAGATACATATGTTTACTGATCACAACGTAACAACACAGGGAATATCAATAATGTATCAGGATATCGTAGGAAGTGACCTCGTATATTGTATGAAATCGTTTAGCACCTAATTCTCGTGTGTAACTTGTATTCGTAGGGATTGTATGCTCGTATTCGTGAATTGTAACTCGTTAATGTGACCCTCGTAAAGATAGACTCGTATTTTGTTGGGAGATCATATAACATAACAAGAGAAAAAAAGAAAGACAGAAAGAAACCCGGTCAATTTCGTAACATCGTAAAAAAGAAAATGACCCGTTGTATTTGTTAAAAATGATGACGAAATCTAGCACCATCATTGCGCCAGACTCAAAATGGGTCTGGCTCAATAACGGGCGCTTTCGTCGTGTCGTGTGTGGCTCGTTACGCGACAACGCACGCTGCTCTGCTGACAAGCACACTACTGTCCAGATGTATTTCCTGTAACATGCCTGTGCCGCCGCCGTGCGTTTTGTCTGGTCTTGAGATCCACCGTCAACAAGTTTGCAGATTGTGTGGTTGTTTGCCATTGCGGTTTTCGGCTTAGCACTGGGCCGTTTGTCTGTTCTCTCATTCGCTGTTACAAATTTCCACAAACCCATGATTTGAAAACAGTGCTCAATGAGAATTTTATTTAACAGAGAAAAGGGTGGTTTCAGAACGAGTGCAGATAAATATAATGCTCTACAGTAGCTCACAAGCTGAATTTATGACAGGCTCCGTGAGCTTCTGTCCGGAAGGTGTCAAATGTATGACCTGATTGAAATATGAGAGTCCGTTAAAATCATTGAAAAATTGAAATTGTCCATTTTTTTCAAAAACTGGCATGTAGTCGATTAATTCGCATTTTCGACATCCCTCGACAATTCTGTGCAAACGAATTCTAGCCAACCGCCAATCCACTCCCGTGTCAACTTCCGTCTATAAGATAAAAAAATCAATGACCATTATTTGTCGATGGAAGCAATTTAGTATCGAACTACATATCGAACTATCTTTTCCAATGAGTAAAGCTACCTGTGGTAACAGTTGCTCTTCTTTCAACGCTCTATTGAGTTTTTGAAGAATGTACTCATTACTTCTGGGCATTGCGTCAAGGATGAAAATTTTTTCTTTTACGACTTCTTCATATTCCTTCAATCTTGTTCTGGCTCCGTCCACGAAAACCTCTTCGGTAGTGTTTTGAGGAAAACGAGTGAGAAGGTCAATATGTCTGCAAATACTTATTGGATTTTTTCCAAGCGTGTGATATAGTCTATTCAGTTTCCAACTAGCCCATCTAAAGGTTGCATCCCTACCACCTCTCGTATTGCGTATCTATGATCGTCATTTTGCCTAATCAGGGCACGGTCAGTAATCTTTTGAACAATCGAGTCATAATTTAACCTACTCATCAAGTTACTATAGCGAAATCCATTGCGAAAATACTCTTCACCAATTATAGTTATCAATTTTACATAAGTTATGTAATACTTTGGATACTCTTTGTGAGTGCTTGAACAGTTGTCAAGTCCGCCGCTATCATTATACAGGGGCCTTAAGGAGTCCAGTTAAAAACTAAATAGGCTGAACCCAAACAAGATCACCTGAACATCATAAAGAGAACATCTGGTTCATCCTTTTTCACAAACTCCAGTAGGTTTTTAAACTGAAGATTACACTCAAACTTTTCGAGCAATGATTTTGTTTGTACCAGACCCTCACAACCTGAAAGTTTTTCACTTATTTTCCGGCCTTTCCCGAAAAAGTGTGTTATAGTAATGAGCTATAATTTCTATCGTAGTGTGAAACTCATTAATTACTATATTCAACATTCTTGTTATTTCTCATTTATATAGAATTTCGGTAACCAGAATGATTGAGGGTATCTTTCAAGTTTACCCCCATGGTTCCTTCAAACTCGTATGTATTTCCGTTTTCTAGTTTCCAATTGTATTGTCGTAGACGATGAGGGTCTCGAAAGTAGTTTAATATTACTTATAGGGTATTTAATATTTAATAACAATATTTATTACACAAAATTTGGAGAACCCTCGTTCGCAACCCCTCTATCGGTGGCACTACGTCGCTCTCCCTATCGGTGTCATTACGTGAACCGATTTTATGACAAAATGGAGCGAGACATGATCGTTCAAATTCTTGATAATGGTTTTACATTTGTCATGAGGTCATATTGTTAACTCGAGACTGACATGTAGAGAGGGTAGTTTTCTCCTCTGTCGTAATAGACCGAACTATCGTTTCTGTTCGCACAGTTAAGAATCTATCTTCATTTCATTACACAAAGTACAATACACTTTTATTTTATTTGATGTTTTGGAACGGTTAGGTGTTCTCCTAAAATACGGGATTCAAAATAAACCAACCCCATGCAGAGAACATAGTCATTCTGGACGCTTTGTTTTGACACATTTTATAAATGGTAGGAGCATTGTTGAGAGCCCAGCTGTTTCCAAGTATCATAATGTGTTTAGTACCATTTCCAACACCCTGGAAATGGAGAATTTATTGCTTGTATCATTACAGAACAATGAATACAAAACAACATTTTATCAGAGTGCAAACAAAGTCAAGTATTAAAGTCTAATAAAATTAGTAAACCAACTTTTTCCTGCTTTTTTACTCCATACTAGCGACGACTCATGAAACTTCCTACTTTTTATTTAATAATTTTGTGCAATGTTTGCCAATAGGGTATTGGTTGATGTTATTGCGCACTAGTCAGTAGCGTTTATTCATGAGAAGAAAATCTAGTTGGAACACTATAAGCATGTCAAATGTCAATGTTTTCTCACACAATCAATACGTTACCTCAAATTCGCACCACTGATTCATAAGAACTGTTCGGTTGTTTTTGGTTTTACAGTTGTTAACAACGAGCGTCGCTCTATCGTCGATAGCTATTCGGTTGTTAATCTCTATGACTTGCTCTGAAAAGAAAAATACTTGCGGTGTAATAGTTGTGAAGAGTGGGTACTCAAAATCATAGGTTGAACTTCGATGTCAAGATGAATGTTTTTGACATGCCAAACACTTTTAAAAACTCATAGAATTAGAATTCTGCAAGCACTGGCTGGATCCTTGAATAATTGCTACGTAAAAAACAGTAAAAACCAAGCGATTCACGGCAGTTTCTAGGTTTTTCTAACAGCTAGGAGTTGGTTCAGATGCCATATTGAACATTACAAAACTGCATATGTTGAAAAGAGCCAGTACAATTTAGTCAAAGCTAAATAACACTTTTGAATTATCAGAGACGGATGTTCGAACCTTGAAAGCGCTTGAGAGTTTGGTATTTATGAATACACGCCTCACCATTTCCAAAAATCAATTTTTCCTCTACAGAGCAAAAAAATTTAAGTGTAATCGAAAAATTTAGGCAGGAGCGCATAACTTCACGAATATTCATTTAGCATATGAAAATCGAAAACAAGCGAAGAATATCCCAACAATGATGTGATAGAAAGTGAACGTTGATCGCGATATTAATACTTGGCTCACAATGTTCATAGTTATTTCCATTGCGCTTCCACTACCGGAACAAACTTGATCTACAGCTGACTAATTCGCGTTGTTTGGATAGTTCTGTTTTGGCGATTGGCTCTATTTGTATGATGCGGTTTTTATCGTCGCTCGCGCACTTCGACAAACGAAATTGTGCATTCCGAGAATGACCTCAAAATGGAGAAACTCTTAGCTTCTAAACAATATCTTGATTTCAACGAGTTTTGTCTAAGTTTAGCGTGGGAATACCTTTTGTCCAGTTCTTTCCGTACTCAAATTCTGTAACGAGCTCGTTTGATGAATTCGGCATGAACGGTAATAGAAGACTTAAACAGCATATATAAAGCCCAACTATCACGTTTCGCATTCGCGTTTCTCTACACACGCGTGCGGTCAGGTCAATCCCCGCTCTCTACTATTTTCTGCCAATTTGTTTATATTCGAAGACTATCGAGTGAATCTACTTCTACGGAAGACCCAGTGGCAGGGTCGAAATCATCTTCGTTTTTCTTGCCACCATCGAAGGTATTTCCTGTTAGTTCGAGTGAATTTCGTCTTTTTCGTCATATTCGTCATATTTGTCATTTGGCCGGATCTGTTGCAACTGTTGCGGCCGCAGTTGATTGTGATAATCGATAACCTGGTCGTCTCATAAGGTGTGATATTGCTGCTCATTGTAGTTTGTAGTCATGGATATTGACAGTGTGCCATCTTCTCCCTCTGCTGTTCATAATTCAGGGCAGAATGCTGCCAAACGTCTGCGGGTCGGGACTCCGGAAAGGGCCAGTGAACAATCTCAACTCCTGGCCAAACTCGACAAAGACAAGAAGTGTTCCGCGTACGTGAAAGAAGTGCTCAAGTTCTTGATGGAGGGACAACAGGATCAGACTGCGTTAGTTGATGAGATTCATTCTCTTCGTGAAGAGAATAGGGCCCTTAAGGCCCGTATCGCCCAGTTAACTAGTCCCAATTTCCAAATTATTCCCAATTCAACCCCACCGAGTGATCGTACTGTAAATGAGATTGATTCCGATTGTGAACTCTTTGAGCGAAAGCGCGCCCTTGTCATATCTGGTATTCCTGAGAGTGATCTTTCTCATCCTGTTAGTCGGGCTGAGGATGATACATATCGTGTAAAATGTGTGATCAACACACTAGGTGTTGACGCAATTCCTGTTACTGTGTATCGTATGGGAAGAGTGGGTCCACGCCCACGTCTTCTGAAAGTGATTATGCCTTCCTCTGTTCACCAAAAACGGCTTGTGGATCGTTCTTCTTGGTTGCGGAGCTCGGAATTCAGGGGAGTGTGGCTTAGGGCTTCACTTTCCAAAGAAGTCCGAGATCAGCAACGGGAAGCGCGGTTGAGAAACGGCAACCCAGCGGGCACTGGAAATCCTACCCAAAGGTCTTCAGTTGCCAATGCCTACGGCAATCCTGCCGGGGCATTTGCTGCGGTTGGCGGGTCTCAGACGGCTGTGACAGCACAGACCGGGTCTACAAACGCGGTACAGGGAAACGGCCAGTAGTTCTCCGGTTTCCAGCAGTCACGGGTAGTTCAAATCTAGTTTACAAGTTTCTTTATGCAAATATTCGTTCGGCGACTAAAAATAGTATTCCTTTGCAACATGATATTCAGACAGGTAGATATGACTTGGTTGCTCTTTGCGAAACTTGGTTAAAATCAAAACACGATGATAGCACAGTACTTGGAGGTTTATTTAACTCGTATTACATAATTCGTTGCGATAGAAAGCGACTTCAAGGTGGTGGGGTGGCTTTGTTGATCAGTTCCAATGTTCGTTTTCGTAAAATATTTGCAGAATCTGTGGCCAAATAATACGAAATCCTGGTTGTTGATATTTTTGCAGCATTCAACACATTTAGAATCATTTTAGTCTATCGCGCACCTTCATGTGCTGTTGGTTTCTCGTTCCAACTTCACAAGAGCATTAGCGATCTTTCCGTTTGTGAACACGATGTAATTTGTTTGGGGGATTTCAACCTCCCAGCTATTGATTGGAACAGTTCAAAGGTAGACTCGTTGGACAATGTTTCAGAAAACTTTCTAGATATGATTACTAGTTGCGGTATGCAACAGTTAGTTACTAAACCAACGCGCCAAAATTCAATTTTAGATTTAATTTGTTGTACTAAAGACCGTTTCATATCTAATTGCGTTGTTGGTTCACCCATAGGAACAAGTGATCACAACAGAATTAGTTTTAAGGTATGCATTGAGAAAAAGAAAGAGCCTCTAGTTCGGAAAAGATCATTCAAGGATGCCGATTTCAATAGTATTCGAGCATATCTTTTTGGTGTGAACTGGATTGGGTCATTTTCATCTGTTAAAACTGTTGATGAAATGTACGAAATGTTCATTTACATTTTGAATGATTCCATCAACATGTTTGTGCCTATGAAACTTGTTCCTCCGAACAGAACAAATCTCCCTACTCATGTTTTGAAATTGAAAGAGTACAGGGACTTGCTTTGGGAACGCGCACAATGTTCCTATTCAAACTCAGCCTGGGACGCATATACTGAATCCAATAAGAAATATATCAAAGAATTAAATAAGTATAATAGATCTGTGGAGAACAAACTTATTAATAGTCGTGGAAAAAATGCTGTGTATCGACTGGTAGATCAAACAATGGGTAAATCCAGTTGTTTGTCTAGTTTGATAGGCTCTGATCATGAGCTATGCATATCGGATAAAGAAAAATCCGATTTGCTTGCGAAAGTGTTTTTCAAGGTATATTCCAAAGATAACGGTAACCTTCCACTGTATAACTGTGTAACAACTCATTGTGATACTCCTGTACTTTTCGACAGAGTTTCGATAGAAAGTGCTCTGAACTCATGGCCTCAATCTTTTTCTGTGACTCCGGACGGAATTCCGTTCAAGTACATCAAAGAAGTAGTTGGTCAGATTAGTGAACCATTAGAGTTCATTTTCACGCTGAGTATGACTCGTTCTGAGGTACCGAGACGTTGGAAACATTCCTTGGTTACCCCTATACCCAAGAAAGCACCATTTACTGATCCGAACAATTATAGACCTATTAGCATTACTTCTATTTTTGCTCGTCTATTCGAGAAGATTCTGAAAAAGCACATGACTGGCCATCTTGACCGAAATAAGATAATTTCTGAGCATCAACATGGTTTCCGAAAAGGTAAATCTGTTGAAACACAGATGCTAGAATGCGTAAATGATTGGACGCTTGCTACTGATAAGAATAGATTCACTGATGTGGTATATTTCGACTTCTCTAAAGCTTTTGATCGAGTTTCACATCCCAAGTTATTGTATAAGTTGAGAGCACTTGGTTTCCACAACCAAACAGTTGATTGGCTAGAAAAGTTTTTATTACAAAGAACTTTTCAAGTTAAAGTTAAAGAAAGTTTATCTGACGTGTTCACAATAACTAGTGGTGTACCTCAAGGTGGGGCTCTCTCTCCACTGCTATTCAGTGCTTACACTTGCGAAGTACCCAGTTTACTTCTTAAACCGGGTTTAGTAAGTTGCAAGGTTTTTGCAGATGATACGAAAATCTACCAAAATTTCTCAGAAAATGAAAGTAGAGAACATTTGCAAGAGTCCATTGACACTATGTATTCTTGGTCGGTTCAGTGGGAGTTACCTTTGTCAGTGGAAAAAACCAAAGTGCTTCACATTGGTAGTAGAAATCCTAAGAATGTGTACACCGTAAATGGAACTATGATAGGTGGTTGTGAAACTGTACGTGACTTAGGTTTCACTATTACAAGTAGTCTAACCTTTGCCGATCATTGCAAGCGAATAGTAGCTGCTGCAAAGAGAAGAACATTTAATATGTTCAAGTGTTTGAAATTGAAAAATAACTTAACATGGATTAAGGTTTACAAAACATATATCCGTCCGCTTGTTGAAAGTGGTTGTACTGTCTTCAACTCCGAAAGAATGTATGTTAGAGCGATTGAATCGGTGCAGAATGACTTTACTAGAAAGTTGTTCATGCGACAAGGAGGTTATAGCTACTGCAAAATACCGTCCGCTGAGTTTAGAAACCGAAAGTTAGGTCTACATTCACTTGAAAAACGACGCAAAGTTTTTGACTTGATCATGGTACACAAAATTGTTAACGAACAATCAGGCCTCACTGCATCAAACTTCTACAACTTCGATAATTCGCGCACAAGGGGTGCGAGTTTGAAATTACGTTTCAGTGCGCCGAAATTCAAAACTAGAGCACAGTTTTTCACTATAAGAGCTGGCTCGAAATACTTGAAGATAACCAAGAATAAAACAATGCCGCTATGTGTCAAAAGCATGAAAAGGTACTTGCTGGAAACCGTTAACTAGGTTTAGAATTGAACGTATCTGTTAGTTCCCATTATTCGTAGTCTAATGCATTGTGTTACACCTTGTTCAGTTTCTGATTGTACTTTTGTGACAACTTTTATATATACATCGTGTTACTGTACTCGTTACTGCATTGTGTTCATATTTCATTCTGTGACTGTATTATCCAATGTTGTATCTCAACTTCTGGTTTCTTCTTACTTTTTCATTCCTATTCTTCATATTTTTCACGCTTTCATTTGCGTAATAAATCATCATCATCAGAACACCTATGTTTCTCGAGCACAGTTTAAGATAAAACTTCTCATAAATTTCCGTTAGAAAAATTCCAAAAGCAAGAGACAAGGCAAATCCAATGTAGAACACTGAAAACCACATTTGATTTAGCCGATTGTTTCATGTTAAATTAAGTGTAGTAAATGACTCGTTCCACGTTTATTGAGCTCATTTAAATCATAGCATCAGTCAGTGTTGAAAAACAACCCCACACACTGAACGACGCTAGTTTGAACCAGAGTGCAAGTATGTCTCGAATTTTAAAGTTTGTACCGATACAATCTTAGAAAATGGATAATTTCTCACTATTGAATGAAGTTTTATCAGAATTCTGCTTGCAGTACGAATATACAGGCCAGTGGACGAGATATACCGCATACGATATGTCACCCAAATAGGAAATTGCTTTATTTGACACCAATTTGTTTTGAATTATAGATCCACTCATAATAATAGCTACGGTTTGCAGAGTCACGGATATCCTGAAATATCAATACAATTTTGCATTTAGACGTGGTAAATTTGAACGAGAGTTTCAATACTATCAGACTGATCACGCACGCGAGAAATATAAAAACTCAATGAACCAAACTTCTCCATAAATTTTAAACAGAAAACAATGAATGTAAGTTTATCTTATATTAATGAAATGTTATTCATTAATATAATGAAATAAAGAGTGAAGACTAATTGATTATTGTAGTCAATTATACACTTTTATTCTATTTTTGTGAATTACCATTGTCCAAATATTATATTGACTATATTGAGTTAGGTAGATACTGTATCTGTTTCTTCGTTTTTCGGTGTCCACAAACCTCAATAAAATTTCTGGGATCTTCGACGGAAAAAGGGACATCAGTAGGGTTAAAAAACAGCAAATCTCAATTATTTTGCTCTCCAAGATGAATTCTTTATTCTCACAAAAAGTGTCTTAAATTATTTACATGTAGAAAACCGAATATAAAAACATCAATGCAAAGTATTCAAAAGTCACATGAAATGCGGTACGTGATTCGCTACTGGGTTTTCAACAGTTCACAATTTTTGAAAATATTTCATTTTCCATGTCATATACAACGTGTTTCTCAGCTCCTGAAGTTGATCAGAAACATATACAGATCTTATCGGGTCTCACCTTCCTTAGTATGAAAAATACATGTGGGTATATCCTGTGTTGATTCACACAAATGGAGCTCAATTAACGATCAAATACTAACTTTTGGGTCCTATTTTTTAGGAGCCAAACTTAGGTTTTTAACAAAAGCAGGCAAACAAGTTACCAACCAATTTTGCTGAGTTCTGCACTGTTCCAGCAATCGTTGCTCAGGTCTGCTTGAATTGGCTTTGCATGCTGTTTTCCAGGCACCAATTTATTGGGCTGAGTAGCAAAAAATGTATAAATACCTACAAGAACAAGTGGGATCACATACTGCACTGCCACTCTCCAACTGCAATAGTTCTATTTGTGATGTGGTGAGTTTTTAATGTCGTGGTAACGAGAACCTAATTTGATGATATAAAGAAAAACATCTCAACTAACCTCCAAAAAACTGCCAAAGACGTGCAAACACGCTGTTGAAGGAAGTGTAGTTATTGGCAGTAGCATGATAAACTCCCGAGAGTGAAACTGTAACAACTGTTCCAGTTTTCGTTAGAGAAAAATAACTGTATAGTATAAAAAACGAGTGTAATGAAAGTAAAGATTAGTTTTAGATAAACATGTACAAGAAATATAAAAGAAGTCCAATAAAAATATTTTGAGGAAAAGTCTAATCTCGCTCGGTTTAAAAATTCAAAATAACGATACCGAGTTTTTTTGCTACCGGAAGAAAACTTCTGACTGCGACTCACAATAATCTAGCTTATACTCTGTTGTTTTCAAGAGAAGCGAGATTAGCATTTTCCTCAAAATATTTTTATTGGACTTCTTTTATATTTCTTGTACATGTTTATCCAAAACTAATCTTTACTTTTATTACACTCGTTTTTTATACTAATTGAACTCATTTTCTATGGTTACGAAGTAACGGTCATTTTTGATAAAAATGACATTTTTGAACAATAATCTAAACAAGGAATTTTATGTTAAACCGCGCCGTAGTTCAGAACGTTTGTGTAGTTGTAGCCTCGTTCAAGTGATAGCAAATTTTGTGCTCCAGGCAGGAATCGAACCTCCGTTCGCCGTGCGTAAATAGAGCTTTTATCCAATCCGCCATTCAGACATGTGAATAGGAATGGAAACCAAGCTGTACCCGTCTGTCATGAGATCTCCATTGGAAAAATAATTCCTACTACACGTTAAACTCTTCTTTCATTTTTATTTTCACGAAACCGGTCTATCCATGATTTTTTGCGAGACCATTTTCGGCTCTCTCACACGTAGTATTCAAATTTCAGACATACCTGGAAAATACGTATATCTCAACTTTTTTAGAGCTTTTCAATAATGTAAAAACTTTGGGAATAAGTTAATATTGTGCGAAACTATGCCAAGATTTGAGGAGGCGGACACTTTTGTCGCCGGCGCCGGCGCCGGCGCCGCCGCCCCGCACGGAAGCCATTTTTGCGAGACGTTGGGCCCTCTAACTCCTCTCAATAAATAACTACATGGAAAGTGAATTTGGTATCTTGTAGACGTGTTGCCCTTCAGTGATTCATGCAAAAATCTAAGAAAATGGTCGACGTACTTTGAAGAAAATTGTAATAATCTGTTTTGTAATGTCTGCAGACCTTTGAACAAAAACTAATCTGCGCAGCGCTCCGCGCTGAGCACGATTTGTATTCCTGAACAAAAATGATCATTCAGTTTTCAGTATTACTGTATACGTAATCAAACTTCTCTCGGATGACACCCACATTTTGTTGACAGTTCATGCATACAATAAATCCCATCATTGTGAGATCATTTTCAGAGTGTGTGGAGCAAGTTTCACATGTTTAGTACGAGAGTTAACGAATGTGAAAATCAAAGCAACAAACTCACTGACACCCCCTATAAACAAGTTTCTGAACTGCGAGGGAAGACAGCCAATTATGTAGAACAGTATTGGCACTAGTAAATAGAATTGCATTTCTACAGCCAATGACCAGGTGTGAGCAAACGCATCTTCGGCCATGGTTAACTTGAAATGAGTTAAATATTATAACGTTAACAAATTTTTGAACGATGATTATAACTGCCTGTGGTTGCATGAATACATTCTGGTATGTGTTTTTAGATCCTATATGCTTCTTTTCTCATAATTGACTTCCAATTCTTACCAAAGCAAAGTATTCTTTTCCCGGGTCATCTTGTCTCAGATTGGTGACAAAAAACAATGCTGACCACGCAGAATCACTGTTTGTCTCGAACATCATGTGAGGGAAAATTAAAAACAGAGCTGTTAGTATGAGGAAAATTATCAGAATATAGAGAGGAATAATTCTTTTGATTCGTCGATAGTAGAATGATCTAACCGAGGCTAGATCCTTGGTTTTTTTCTTGTCAAGAACCATTGCGATAAGATAGCCAGAAAGTACAAAAAACCTGCAAAGGTATCAATCAACAGAAGAAACGTTACAAACGTCTAATATTGAAGTTCGTATGGGTTACTTTGATTTATCAATAAACTACAGGGAATGTGAAAACTTGTCATAGGAACAATCGTATTTCCACTATTCTGCAGAGAATAACCTGCACGAAAATTCTAGAACGAGAGCATTCTCTCAGTGCTTCTGCCCTTACAACAAGTTACAACTAAAACGTTTGGAAAACGCATGTTCCCTCCGGAATACATTTAGCCAAAACTGTATTTAAACTGTGTCTCGCCACCCGCAAAGTTCAATACTCTGAAGCCTGAACGCTAGTAGATACGCTAGCTCCGAAAAAAGATCTAGTAGTTTTCCAAAGTCTTACGGTATTCACGCGGCTATATTATGGTATATTCCCAGCGTGCGGTATTCGCGTAACCTGTACTAGATACGACACACTGGCGTTAATAGGGCAACTGTATTGAATAGAATCCAAATCGCGATTGCCTAATCTACAATAGTTGTACAAAATTCAAAATCGCGATTGCCTAATCTACAATAGTTGTACAAAATGGCAATAAATGTTTAATTATTTATAAAGTATTTAGTCTTAATAGATACAATTCGCTGCAACATAGTATCTCTCCAAGTGTTCGTATCTTCTCTGACAGTCCTCAACCAATTTCTTCGACAGCTTTTTTGAAACCGTTCCTTGATTGATTGATTTATTACGCATATAAATACGTGAAAAAATGAGATGAGAAGTGGGAAAAAGTGGTGGAAACAGAAATAAAACATAGAACAAAGTGATAAAGTGGGATGTGAAATGAGAACAGTACTACAACAACACAGTAACGATATATATGTCGGAATGATGATGGTTCACACAACAATAAAAACGGAAACTGAGCAAGAAGTTAACTAACACAAGCCACTGACCTACAAAACTCAAATGGGTTCCAACAGAAACGTTCAATTCATTAATTAGTTAAGGGTTTCAAACAAATATTTTTTCATACATTTGACTGAAACAGGTACAGATTTATTTTTCGTGATTTTCAAGTATTTAGTCTTTGTTCCGGTCTTCTAGGAAATCTTGGTGCATCGATTGGACGCCAATCCAACAGAAGAGTATATCATACTTATAGACCTGAGGCGGATATAACACGTGACTATAAGCGTGAACAGTTTCCGATGCTTGTTTGCGTCTACAACTATGTGTTGAACTCGTTTTGTTCATGTTAGAGGAGCATTTCCCAAAGGCTTCGTCTCGGATTCTTTCCAGGCAAAACCGGCTGAACGGAAACAGGTTTCTGGTGTTGATCAGCTCATATACTCCGTTCCTCTTTGGATTTGACTATTGAGTTATCATACTCTGTTCCGATGGAAATTGAAAAACCAATAACACACGTATGACTACTGTATCTTATCCAGTTGATGACGTGAATTACCCCGCACAGAAAATTGCTACGAAAAAGCAAACATAGGCAGATCAAAATATAGATTAAATAACTTTTTAGACTTTCGATTCCTTCCAGGATATAAGACGGGTCCAACTAAATTTTTTCAAAATTCCCGTTTTTTGACCAAAATGTTGTCAACGGAGTGGGTGTGACAAGTAAACCATTATCTTGTCAAAGTTGCTGATGTATCTGGGAAATATTAGAGCCAACCCAAATGACAAGCGCCAACATAGATATTGGCGTCTGCCAAGTGACACTATCACTGCTCAACACTTGGCAAGTGATATTATCACTGCTCAACATTTGGCAAGTGATATTATCACTGCTCAACACTGACAATTGCCAAGAACTATCCTCTTTCTTGACACGTGTCAACAAGGTTTTGCCTCATGCGGGAATCGACAAACTTTCCCTATTCTCTTGTGATTGAGTCGCACGTCTACTGGATCAGATAGAAAACATATTTTTCAAAAATGTTTTGTTACTTCTTATCATAGGGAAACTGCTTCTTTAAACTCTATGATACCTTCAGGGTGAAGTGCAGCTAGAACTCGATTGCACTTACTGATCAACTCCAATGAATCCATTTGGGAAGTGTTCCGGAAAAAAATGAAACAAAAGAACAGAGAGAATTGCAAAACCACGAATTCCTTGTAGATCCTGGCGCTTTAGTTTTGACATCTGATACAATGTTTCGCGTTGTTATTCAAATAAGGTAAGAGAAAAATTATTCGACTGGAGTATATCTTGACCAAGAGAAAATCCTGCCGACGGCCGCCGTGCTTTCGTCCACTTTTGCTTAGCCCCGCCCTCTTGGGGCGAAAGTGAGAGTAAAATTGGCACTGTGCAAACCCATACTAGATACTGCTCGCCATCTTACCTTAGAAGAAAAATATTCAAACAATTACAACGATACAATCTGGAAGACATCGGGAATATACTGAACTGGTATATTCCCGATGTCTTCCATGTGGGTGCCAAATTTATAAATTTCTGTCTCTCGCCGAAATCGAACTTACGAGCAAAAGATTCCTGGCAGGGCGGTAATCACTACGCTGTTAGAGTCATTAAGAGCAAGCTCTGCAATCGAATACATGTGTGCGTACACAGCGAAAAGTGCGATATACAGTACCCTCTCGCCTTTCCGTGGGCGACGACTATACTTAAATTACCACTTAAATTTACTAAAGTATCACTCGAAAGTTGAAAAATAATCACTAAACTATTGATAATCATTTCATGGAACGGCTACCTATAATTATTCAAGGCTATCCACGATAAGTGAAAGTTCACCATTCTTTTAGTACTACTAACTTGTTTTCGATGCGGCAGTAACTTAGAATTTACTCGCCACCTGCGGACGAACAGTGCCGAACTACCTGTGCCCGTATGCACCAATATTTTTTAAAGATCCCGATAGCCGTTTTGGCCTCCCGGGAGGCCAAAAACGGCACTTGGCGAGATACTTTTCCATAAACAGTCTGTAAATCGAGAATGCCTAGTAATCTAAAAAAATCCATTTGAGTTGGTTCTGGCGAACGTTTGCAAGGTTTTGAGAATTACTATACTGTGTCATTACAATGCATCAATGGTCTAAATTGCGTTCATAAATCAGCAGAAAACGGATCGGATTGGATTGATTGAGGTTTTGTTAGTGATAAAGTTCATATTAGTTTACAGTTTATAGGCATCGTTTTTTTCGCTCCCACTCCTTTTCTCATTCCCACCCCTTGTTTCAATCGTATGAGTTGACCACTTCCGATTGACTATTATGTCGTCGCCTAGTCCAACTTCCAACTTAATATCAATCTCTTCAAATGTTTCAATTCTCCACCGTTTGAGTGATCCACGTCAAGATGGTTTACCCCGTTCACTCAACCTTCTATATACTATGGTACTTCATATTCTCGTTTTATTGATCTGTCTACTGTAATGAACACTGTCGCTTCTTTGTCAACATATCATGTACGGAAGTTTGAGAAGGCCGGATTCTTTGCCAGACAATCAAAACGAGACGCCGCATGAGCGTAGGGAACGGACCATTCTACAATCAAACCCAAAATTATGGAAATATGTGCTCAGTGAATGGTGCTACTCAAAATCGTTTCGACCCTGATTCAAGACGATTTTGGTGTTGTTCACAGAAGGTTGGGTCATAATCAGTTGAACCCCTCTGAGAGCTTGAAAACCAGGACGACAATACTTACCACCGTCATAAGAATGCACCAAAGCGCTCAAGTGGACACTGAGTTAGTTGAAGATCGTAGACGCTCTGAATATCTTTCTGTTCATCTCGAATGTTCTGCTACTCCAATATTAAGTCGTCTTTTCATTCATTCTTCCTATATCTTCAAACTACCACCGGCCTTCATTGTCTTCCAAACAAAGCAACGAAGTAGTTCGTCAATGTGAAATTGTACAATCTGATTGTTTCGTTATGTTCTGTTGAGGACCTCTATACTACAGTTGTTCTGTTTGAATCAAGAACAGCTTCAATTAGGTCTTACTTCGAAATGTATGACTATAAAATCGTACTTACCTCCCGTTACATTAAAGTCAAACTCTGAATTTGTGCTTATCTTCATCTTGTTTGCCCGTATTCAATCTCAACCTCTGCTCTTTAACTACATATTTTCTTATTCATCACTGCGATGAATTTCAATCTTCATTAGTAAAAAGGGGGGGACCAGGAAGTGTGTGAGTTCTGTTCGGTTTCACCGTTTTCAGCAAAAAGTGAACAATAAGAGGTATAGGAGTGTGCAACAAAAATAGAACAATACATAGGTTTGCACAACGGTTCACAACGTACGTACGTCAAACCACTCTTACACTCACGCTAAAATCAGGATTTGTGTAATAAATGTTTTTTTTGTGAAGAACTCACACACTTCCTGGTTCCCCACTTTTTACTAATTGTTCTCTTTTTGCTAGTTGTACTAGTACAATCACTCGTAGATCAGAACAATCAGAATGAAATTTGAAAAATGGTGACTATAAAACTTCTTGATAACTGGGCGAAGTCTCGACTTCTCAAACGGTGTCATGCTTTCTCAAAATATTTTTGGCGTCAATTGACCTCAGAAATTGTGGCAAAACTAGTGAAAACCCGTAGTTTTTTCGCCTATTTTATTCAAATCTGAGCTTTGTGAAAAATCTGAGACATTACAGTACAAACCATGCATTTACTGATTTGGCGCCAACGGGCGCCAGCGTTTGGCGCCAATAATTATACATGTTATACTCCAATTGATGAAAAACCACTGGAACGAACGACTTTGACCAATTAGCGCACTTTCCGACGATTTTTTGTTCGGAAACAATGTTTTCAATTTTGGCGCCAATTGGCGGATGAACGGGCTTTTCGGCTTTTCTGACCTCTGTGAACGAATCCGGTCGTTACTCTCTTCGCTAGCGTCATTCTCATTTGGCGCCAATAGGCGCCCGCGTTTGGCACCATTTGAAGTTCATAGTACCATGTTATGAAAAATAGGTTAAACCCACTATTATGACCTCTGTGCGAAATTTCGAACATTTTTACTCATGGGAACACATATTTCCCAGCTCTTGGCGCCATCTGGCGCCAGCGCCAAGCGTCAGACATAACGTGACATCACCAAACTTCTGGGACCGCGTTAATTTTGGGGTTTGCACATGTGTGCCAAATTTTAGCCAAATCGGCCCGGTAGTTAAAACAATAATTTTCTATGCGGACGAGGGACGAGGGACGAGGGACGAGGGACGAGGGACGAGGGACGAGGGACGAGGGACGAGGGACGAGGGACGAGGGACGAGGGACGAGGGACGAGGGACGAGGGACGAGGGACGAGGGACAACGGAAATTTTCATAACGACACGAGACCACAACTTTTTTCAAACACCGATTCTTCTAATTTTTTCACACAACATGTATTTAATAGATGGCTAGCTCTCTCTTTCTTTAAATTCCGGAAAAATGTATTATTTGAAGACTGTGCGCAATGGCCAAACGCAATGGCCAAAGGTGCGCAATGGCCAAACCAAACACAACTCACACGCAGCGCTTCGCGCTGCGCGCGATACATCGTAATCTCATTAAAGTTAATTTCTCTGATACATATGTATGAATGAATTTTCATTCAAAATAGAGTGGGATAAATCGTATTCCACTGGCAGCAAATTGATGAAACAGAAAACTCTGACTGGAAACCTTCTCTTCATTACTTATTAACTACAGGTGTGTTTTGATGCCTATACACCCTCCGAACGGACATGCGCTAGTTATGCGATGGAGAAAGAGTCGTTATCGCGTTTATCGAGTCGTTATACTTGCAAAATACGCTGTGGTGCAAGATTGAATCGAACCTTTTTGTTGCAGAACATGGAATTCAGGTGTGCCCATTGTCTATCCAAAACCGTTTGTGACGGTTTCAAATTTCAAAACGATTGTCCATACATTTGTAGGGACACCAACAGCTCAATGACAATTTAGTTGACGGCCTGGGAACATACTGTCCCATCTGATATCCATATTTGCTCATTCCAGGGCTTCTCCCGATAATTTAGTTATACCAGTGGATTCCACGATAGATGCGCTCACCACAAAATGATCTTTCCGGACCTATCCGATTTTTTCAAAAATAAAAAAATCAGTTTGTAAAACGAGAGGACATGCGTTTTCAAGAAAATAACGTTCTGAACTCTCTGGTAACAAAACATTAATAAATACTTTTTAGAGACGTGGATATCTATAGTTGTTGACCGTTTTTGAGGTTTATACTCATTCCTTCATTCGTAGCTCCTGAAGTAAACGCATCCGTCTCCAGCCTCTATTCGTCGAACAACTACCGGTCGTCGCCACCACAGCCACTCTTGATTGCGATTTCTGTCGAACTCGTAGAAATTATACCACCTAGCGAAACTATTTTTGTTGCAAAGTTAGATATTTCAAAAAACTTACCGAGAAATAGTGTTTTTATCATTAATAAATGTTAAATAAACGTGCAGTTCGTCGTAAGACTCACATTGTTTTCTTCATATATTTGAACCTGTGAATCGTGCACTGCTGTGGCCGTATTCACCAATCCTCGGTAAGCTAAAATACCGCGGGAAGGTAGAGCACGGAAATAGTGTGCTGGTGAGGAGAGCCCAGAGGCGCGGGAAGCTATTTTACCTTCCCGAGACGTTGGTGAATACGGTCACTGGTGTCATTCACTGTCATTCACCGCATTGAAACAGGACAGTTTGAGACAGTCTGAGACTTTTTCAACTCGCCTTTGTATGAATAATATTTCATTAAAAGAACATGATTATTCACATAGCAATGTTTGCAGTTTGTTTCTCGAACATTTTACCAGTCAATTAAGACGCCAGGTTAATCGGTTTACGCGTCTCCCACCTCCAGGTTCACCGTGAATAAACCTTCAAACGGACATGCGCTAGTTATGCGATGAAGAAAGTGTCGTTATCGCGTTTATCGAGTCGTTATACTTGCAAAATACGCTGTGGTGCAAGATTGAATCGAACCTTTTTGTTGCAGAACATGAAATCCAGGTGTGCCCATTGTCTATCCAAAACCGTTTGTGACGGTTTCAAATTTCAAAACGAATGTTCATACATTGGTGAAAATTAGAAAATACATAGTGACAGAAACATCACGGTGTCCCGGCACACTTGCCGCCATATCAAATTTTCAAATTTATTTTTTCCCGATTTGCTAATTTACGATTATTTGAAGAAAAAAATGATGTTTTTAAAATTGAAATTATTTTTTGAAAACGGAAGTATTTTTTGTGAAAATTGAAAAAATTTCTTTGACAACCGACATTATTTGTTGATCACTGAAATCATTTTTTCGAAAACATTGTTTTCACTCAAATTTTCCCTATTATAGAAAGGCACACGCAAAACAATACACGAACTCAGTTCTGATTGCGTATTACAACGAGTTGCAAGAGTGTGTGAGAAACTTCTAGCTTGCGTCAGACAAGAGTCCCTGATAACTATGAGAAATACTCGGGTCGTGGGAATCTTGAACCAAGTTTTGCGATTTTTAATAATTCATTCGTTCACATAGAGGAGGGGCAATCGAAGAAAGAATAAGAGAGTGGTGGCGGATAAACATGAACCTAGGGAAAATAAAAAGCATAGAAAACCATTCTAAAAGCTGGGCAGTTACATCAATGAATGTAGAGTCACATTAAATTACATTCTGTTAAAAAAATGAAAAATAAACAAAAGCGAAAGTGTGAAATCCTGTTCTAAATATATGTTAAACAATGCTTTAACTCGGGTCGAAATCTTGAATGAGTTCACTTTGAATTGAAAAAAACCTTCAAAACACAAACTGCCACATTAAAATACCTGAACAAAGAGCCTTAAAAGATCAATTAAGCAGGGCGCAAAGGTTACTAAATTACCAATGTAGTCATCATTTAGAGACAAGGATCAAACTACAATATTCAAGGCTGGGGGTCGAAAGTAAACTACAAGTCTACCAGATACAAAGAGCGTAATCTACGTGATCTGAAAAACAAATGTACCAAATATTGTTGTCCGGCACAGAAACAAATGGTACGGAAGAATAATAGTGATTTTAGGAGGAGGAATAGGAAAACTGAGTTGTTATTTTGATTGGAAGCGTAGAAAAAGGGAAAATTGGTCGATCTATAAATTTCACACCAGTAAGTATAGAGGTAACAATAGAGATTACTACCTGATTCATGTCTAAACCCGTAGCACACTTTGCTGTCTTTGGCGACTCGGAGGGGGGTCGGGGGGCTAGGGTTAGGGGAAGTCAAGATTTATTGTATCTAGAATTTATATTTGTGCAGATGTGTTTCATTAATCTAGAACTAGGTGATAGTTAGATAGTTTGATGGGGAGTAGATTGATATTTTGTTGGTGCTATGTGCTCATTTGTTGGTTATAGTTAGGTGAGTCTGACAAACATGTTTGTGATAGTGGCAAGATCATGATCAGGAGCACCTCCAAGTTACATATTTCGACTGGATGTGAGCTACCATGAAAAAATAAATATGATGACAGTTTTGTAGAAGATAGTAAGAAAGATGATAGAGTGAGAACATAAATTGCAAAAAGAGAGCCAAGAAGATAGAGCTGTATGAGTATGAGAGAGAGGATAGAAAGACGGAAAAGTGTCGGACAACGCAACTGGTTAATAACAAGGAGACCATATTGTACGCTAGACGATGTGATAGAGTGAGAACAGAAATTGCAAAAAAAGAGCCAATATGAAAGCACTACACCGGAACTACTGATAAACGATGAACTTGATATTGAGCACGAAGTTTGGCATTGGGCTAGGACTTGAACTCGGCATGGACAGGAATTGGGCTCACACTGGTGGAACTTGGACTCGATATATACTGTAAAAAACGTATTGAGGAATTTCGAAAGTTCTCTGAATAATTGTACACTGATAGCTGCGTGAGATGGTGATATGTACGAGAATGTCAAGTTTTGCCGGAAAGTGGAAGACTTTATGCTATAGAAAATCTCTGGTGGCAATTGATTCCACTCACTTATATAGCGAACCATAAATGAACTCTTGAAACTTTCATGGTTTGCACGAGGAAATAGAATGAAATACGAGTAATTTCTACGCTGGATGGTTCTGTGAGAACACTGAAAGAAGTCACTATATGGTAGATTAACTTCCCTCAACAACATTTCATACATATAACTCAGCCCAGCAGCATGCCGCCTTCTATATAATGAAAATATAATCTGCGATAATGAACTCTAGATAACTACGCTTTTAAGTCCCTTTTTCTAATAGCAAAACGTCTTCGGATTTCAATAAAGGATGATAAAATATATGCAAGTTGGTCTACTTTCTGGGAAATATCTACTCAAGCCCCCCCCCCACTAGCGGTTTTCAAATTTGAGAGGAAGGGGGGAGGGTGCTCAACTCGTTCCACTACAGTCCTCATACCCCCCCCCCCCCCACTTCCACTCCACTGTTCCACTCACTCACTGCTCCACTGTTCCACTGTTCTGTTCCACTCCACTCCACTTCCACTGTTCCACTCAGTCTTCATACCCTGTTTTTTTTTCAATCTCGAATTTTCATTCTTCAACGTTTCCTCAAACTATGTTAAATATTTTCCGATTTCGGTGTTTTTTTCCAGAATTGAACCTTGATTTTTCCCTGACAAATAGGCGAATATTCAACGTTCGTTCGGTGTTCCGTCGCTGAAATATTCTTGAAAAGTCCATGAACAAGGCGTTCTCTGAACGTTCGGTAATTTTTCACCAATACAAGATTCCCTATGTAAGCGGTTTGCGAATCCGTTTTGGTGGCCTCGTTTCGTTTCTTCAACTTTTTCCCAATTTCCAACTAACCTTGAGACCATGCCGAAATATCGTATTCCATAAGTGTTTCACTGTCGTTAACAACCTACGCATAATACCAGAAGTCACGTAATGAAACCCTTTCGGCAGTTGATGAGTACTTTGAGAAACATTGTACAATGTTTTTAGTTTAACTTTTGGAGAAAACTGGATCAGGATATTTTCCACAACGGTGGTGAATTTCCAAAACGTTAAAACATTGGATGTCTATCAGGTTTCCGAAGAACTGAACTTGTTTGTGTTCCTCTTCACGGAAATGTAATGTTTCGAGTTTCTTGCTTGGATTATTCCTATCAGTTTCAGTTCATATAGTTTGAGTTTCCGAACGACTTTAATAACTAGGCGGTCAACCATCACTAGCAAATGTCCGGGTCCAAACGCAGTGATCTTCAAGGAGTTCGTGGATTTGCGATAACTTTGGTTGTACTGTTTCATTTTTTTCCAAATCAGTTTCCAAATGGATATATAGGAGTTGATCAGTAAGTGAATTTTGCTTAATCATTCAACACCTCCTCGTATTTTACTTCAATAAAGTTTAGGCCGACACACAAAGGATTCACAAGTACTAGAATGAGTACCACACGTTACAACAAATATTTTTCAGATTTTTCGTTTTGTCTGGCTATTTAATAACAATGGTTCTCACGCGAGAGAAAGCAATCAACTTGGATACGATAACAACATTTTATTATAAACGAGTAAAACTAATAGTTCCTCTCTATATATTTGTTATTCTTTGCATTTTGTGTTTTCTCCGATTTTCTCTTCCGATGAACAATTTTGACGCAAATATAAGCTCTGCTTGGAAATCTCTGTTTTTCATAACTAATCTTCAGCAGGATAACCCAGAGATGGCCTACGCAAAACTAGTGAGTCACACTTCAACCTAGAGTTTAGTGTCAGCATAGAATGGTAGCAACTCGTTACTAATAGGCATTTCTCACATCGCACGGAGCGCAAGCGCTCTGCGTGAGTTTTCTTTGGTTTGGCCATTGCGGACTCGTTTTTGCTTTTAATCGAGCTCCAAATATAACTGTTTTTCTGAAAACTGAAAAAAGAGAACGTTAGAGAATCACAAATTGAAGATTGTGAGCAAATTGGAGCCTATTCGGATAATTTGTGCCCGAATTATTATGGCCAAAAGTTTGCCCGTCGCGCGAAATAAGAAATGTATATATCACATCTCTGGCGCCGAGCGCGGGCGCCACTAGGCGCCAAAAATGGCAGAACACCAGTTGTCGTCGATTACTCTGTTTCGAATTGATAGAAGTTGAATAATTCGGTGTAAAAAAACGGTTGGCGTCAAAACCTGAACACACGACATCGTCAATGAAATCGTCTGAAATTCGGTACAGTGAATAATTATTACATGGCAAGTCAGTTGGTTCATCTAATAATTGAATTAAATCATGGTGGCGCCGGGCGCTGCCGCCAATTGGCGCCAATGTTAGAAAAATATTAGTTGTCGTCAACTGAACTGTTTAAAGTTAATAGATATTGAATTCCCTAATGTGAAATGTAGACTCACGTTTGCCAAGTTAACTTTTTTTCTTCTGGCGCCAAAACACACGCAAACGTCAATTATATCGTTTGCCATTTGCTCCATTCAATGATGAACACATGTAGTGTGAGCTGGTAGCCCAAAAACTTTCGAAAATCGAAAAAAAAGTCGTTCCGTTTTGGCGCCAGCGAAAAACAAGAAAGTTTTCAACATGAAGGTTTGTTATGTGGTAATGCTAATGATGACTAAATCGCAAGTTAGGTTTCTCAAATATTGTAAGTTTGTCAATGGCGCCAGTCCTGTTTGCCTATCGGCGCCAGAAGTGGTGTACGTCATCATTCATCAAAGTTTTTTGTTCAGTCGTTGAAAGTCATGGGGCACGTAGCTTGCTTTATATTAAAACACCGGAAATTTTATGGTCTACCTTCGACTTCTCGCACACAAAAACAGAGATTCCCCATATAATGAATTTACAAGATCTGAATAGGCGACATGGGAAATTGTAGGAGTACAACTAGCAAAAAAAAACAATTAGTAAAAAGTGGGAGAACCAACAAATGTTAGAGTTGTGTTTGGTTCGACCTTTATATCAGCAAAAAGTGAACAATACGAACTGTAGTGATACATTAGCAGAAGTGTTATGCAAAAATAGAACAATAACAATGTTGCGCAATGGTTCACAACGCAAACGCACGCATGTCGTCGGAAGTCCACATGAAATACCCTTCGGCAATTTCTGAAAAATTATGCGGGCTTCGTGAACCATTGTGCGACATTGGTAACACTCTATTTTCGCAGAATACTTCTGTTACAGTATCACAGCAGTTCGTATCGTTCACTTTCTACTCATGATAAGATAAAACCAAACACAACTCACACATTTGTCGGTTCCCCCACTTTTTACTATGAAAAATCTATTTTTTCTCAACCTTGGCTTCTTATTTCCTTCCCAAACATTCACCTAGTCATAGGAAAGGTAGAAAGGATACATTTTTACCTAACTCAAATCTCTTTTTATTCTTGATTCAGTTAGAAGTGGCGGAAAATGCATTCACTCATACATGGTCCCTGGCTGTGGAGATGCAATTCTATTCGATGGTTCCCATAATTTTTTACACGCTGCTGAGAGTTGGAACACGTTCACTTTTCTACGTATTGACGGGTTTGAGTTAGTAATTTCATCATAAAAACTCATAATTCAGAGAAAAAAATTGTAGCTCATGTGTGACTTACTTACTTGCGTATTGAATTGACTGACCAAATTCCTTATAATATACTGCCCAATTTGATTACTAAGCATGTATTCTAATATACCGATCATTTATAATGCTCCTTTCAGTCTTTGTGTCCGCTATATATCAGTTGCTTGCTGAAGACTACACGGCATTTAACAGTGTATTTGCCCGCTTCTGGCAATTCTCAATAGGTGCGCTGCTACCTTGTATCCTATACCATCAGGTTCACCCCACTTGCTGCTAAGCTCCGTTTTCATAGATAGTTGAGAAGATTTCAAATTTAAAAAAATGCATTCATAAATGTTTTCATTTATACTGTTTTATGGAATGTCACCTACAGAAAGACGAGTCCAGGAGGTATCTGGAAGAATTTACTGTGTAAGGTATTGAACTTCACCATGAAAAATCAAAACCCTACAATTTACCAACCGGTTTCGGTCATAGTTATAACTAAAGCCATTTATTGCCACTGCTTTGTGTTTTTGAATGTTTTTATATCTAGGTATTTACTCATATTTGTTGACCATCCATTCAACTTACTGTATGAAAAAAGAAGAAACACCAACTAAACTCTCATCTCGTGTTTCTTTGTTACAAGGTAGGTTCACCCATGCGAAAACACAAAAAAGCACTGAATGTAACGTATAGGTGACCCAAGAGATAGTTTACATGAAAATGCTGCTTGAGACGAACTGATGTATTTCAATCTCGTTACGTGTACGGTGAATATTTTGGACTCATTCTGCGCCATGTTTGGGAAACTTGTGATCCTGGATTCACATTTGTTACTATTCTTTTTTCATTAAATATTTCCCCCACTAGTGGTAGACTTCTGCGAGCAAATATGAGATTTTATACATGTTGATTATATGGGACAGTCTCAACAATTCAAAGTACTGTTCTGGGGGGATTCTAACAGACTCGATTGATTGTGTGACGTTGTTAATAAACATTTTGATGGTTTGATCGGAGTTCGTAACAGAATTGTCACTTTATTCCAGAGAATGGACAGGACAATCATAACAGTAATTGGAACTTAATTGTGATGTGTTCGTTAAGTCTACTTCCGTTCCTGACTCTAACGCCCACGACAATTCCTCCTGCGTTTCTCCGGTGGGTATATTTTTCACGTGGTAACAAAACTAAATTGCAATTATTTCAGTCTGAGTAATTTATGATGAAAGAGTTATGACGAAGTTATGAACTATGAATCACATTTCGAATAAATGCGTTGACTTCTCATTTATAGAAATGTACAAATTGTTAAAACATAAAAGACGCTGCAATCTAGTTCTTTTTTGGAAAGTCACTAGAGATTTTCCAATATCGAGAAACGAATGTTTGACTTTTTTCAGTTTTTTTGTAGAAACAATTGTCATTTTGGATCAATTTTTCTAGATTGCAGCTTCTTATATATAGTTTATTTTACCCATCGATAGAACTCACCGACATAGAACTCACCTGTAAACGTTAATTGTTTTGGAAACTCTCCAACAGCCAGGAGCCCTTGCGCCAAGGATTAGCGCCAATTTTCTGCAATTGGCCAGCTATAAAAACGAGAGAGCATGCAGTCAGCGTCTCTCTGACCTGCACACTCTTCTTCCACGAGCTGGACATTCAACCGGGTATTTGACCCGATAGTGAACCGGTGTTGAACCCACATGGTATTGAATAGATTATGGTATGTCGGTATCTTTTAGTTGTATGTGTGGTATATAATTCCGGGACGGCACAGGAAACAAACTATATGCTTATGATTGTCTCTCTAATGTTTATCGGGTCAATCTCAAAAATCGCAAAACTGAAAATGAACTTGTAATCATTCTCGCTTTTCGATGAGACAACTTCCAGTGTTGCTGTCACTCTTTTCACGGGAATTGTCATCATTGCTGGCACACACGTTGAAGCAGTTTTGATATCTAACAGACTATTATCCTACATGGGAGACATATCTTACTCGCTTTATCTACTACATTGGCCGATTTACACCTACCTGAAACTGCAACACACGCAGAATGGAACAAACATGTCAGGTATAGACCATTTCCCTATAATCTTGAATTTTTGAATCTGAATTTTTTTTAGTCTACTGTGTTTTCATAGTCATCAACAACCTTAGAAATTTAAAATAAGAAAAAATTGCCTAATTTCATTGAATACATACCCGAAGTTGAACATTTTCGCTGGGACGCTATCTAGCTTGGTTAATTAGTTTTTCAATGAATTTGACTTTTTCACTCATTTTTTGTATCCTGATAGGCTCTAAGACGTATTAAGAAAGTTTTTGTGTTTATATCAGCATTTTCTCGATTTTTTGTACGTAACTCGTGCTCGGTGTACATTACGTATATCGAATTTTTGAGAAAACAGAAAAAGATGAAGATAAAAAAAAACTATATGTTCGTAATCATGTTTTCAAGCTCTATAAGATGGAACTGCTAGCTCGAAGGTCAAAATTAGAGCTAAATGGTATCTTTAAAATTTTTAACGTCAGAGAAATGACAATCGTTAAATGTATGATATGTATAAAAGCAGTTCAATAAGCTTAAATCAAGATAAAAAACTGATAGCGATATTACGGGTCGTTTATCGAATCATGGGGGAGCGCAATCAAAAGCCAGCTGAAAGTTGAAATATATTCCATAACAGCAACATGAACACCGTGCGACTCTGACACGAACAAAACTAGTATGCACGTTGCACAACGCCAACCATTGGGTAACTTTTCGAGAATACAAGAATTACTTTTTATCCCAATATGAACTTATTGAACTAATTCTTTAGCGCGGCGCAGAGTACGTATGCTAGAAGATCGCGGCACCTTTATTTCATATTGCGTCTCCTCAAACAAACGCTGTTTCTCTGCTCTTACATTCCGCCGGTTTGTGAGAGACAAGAAACAGTGAGGCAGAACGAGATACCCAGGGTGGGATGGAGATGTCGGGATCTCCTTGCATCTCATAAACTCCTGAATCAATTTTTGCGTTTTTGATAGAGAGAGATAGCTATCAATGTGCGAAGTGACACTGAGTGTTTGATTGATGTTTTCAAGATAATCGGAACAAAACATTTTCCAACAGCTGCCGAAATTAACTGATTTCTCTGAAATTCGAGTTAAAGTTGGCTCTAAAGCAGACTTATTTGCTAATCTGAAGTTGTAGAAACATTTCTCCTGCCGCGTTGACAACTACACTTTGTCGTGGTCAAAGCGGCTAGGGGAACTGTTTCCAAGGTTCACACGTGCGCTTCCCGTTTATAGTGATTTATTTAGATTTTTGAAACAAAGGTTATTAACAAGAAAGTTACACAGAGTTTAGTTGCTTTATGTATTCTACACATCGCCATACATTCATTTGTCTAGTTTACAACACCGTTCAAATAGGCATTGACTTGCTTCGGAAATATAGAAAAAGGGCTCAACTTGTAAAAAAAAAACAAGTGTCAAGTGGGAGATGATTAGCTGTCGAGAATGAACTGAATGGAATACAAATTTTATCTCGCATTTCTCATGATCACACTAATCTACACACTAATTCGAAAAAACATTCCGTTTACCCTAGCAGTGTGATGAAACAGAATTTTACTACAAAAAAAAAGAGCTATGAGCTGAAAAACTGTAATATTTGGATGTTTTATCTAATATTTGTTTTTTTGCGCGTGCTTTACCAGTGGAAAACAAACTGTTTGAGAACCATGAAAGTTGCGAGATTAGATTTTTTATTCTCCTCTTGAAATATTGATATAAGACGCTGCAAACTAAAAATTTGGCGGAATCGCACAGAACGGTCTAAAACATCATTCTCCCGCCCTTTCAGAAATCCAAATGATTCGTCTGATTCCCGGTTATATGAATAAATACTTGTTTTATCTGGCTAAAACTCTTCTCGTGGAAGGTGCCCCAGATTGTGTAGAATTACATGATTTGAAAATGCAAACGAAAAACGGACCAGATATCCGTAGTTTTGCTTGATTTTGCGAATCTCGCCAAATTTTTAGTTTGCAGCGTCTTATATACTAGTCTATATTTCATCCAGATCAATCTCAAAAGCTAATCGTCTCTCACTTTATCTTGTTTATTTATACAAATTTATTATATAATTTAGTGAAAAAAATCTAGTCGCTCTTACTTTCACATTCGTTTTCATAACATCTTACTTATCACGAAGAAAATTCTGAGAGAGTTTTGATTTCTTGAACAAAAATTCCACGTACCAACTAAGGTCCCGAATTTCATTCAAAGTTTTCGTGAAAAAGTCAAATTCGACATCCGAAAAGATAAAATGCCGCGTCCCACAGAGCACCCAGTAGGGGTTTCCTAGTTAGGGCCCGTTTCTCTGCTTTCTTACAATCTCACTTTCTTACCAAAAATCTTACTTTCTTACAAAAAAGTCTGACTTTCTTACAAAAAATCTGACTTTCTTACAATTAATCTGACTTTATTAGAATCAGTCTCACTTTGTCAAATGAAACTCACTTTCTGACAAAAAATCTTACCTAAAATATGAAAATGTGACCCTCGGGCTGAAATTTTTATTCTTTCCCCATTCAACAGAACTTCGTTTTCATGAGATTCCATCCCGAATTTCATTCATTCGGGAAATTTTTATACTTTCGCCACTCTCCCCTCCATGGTAGTTTGGCCCCCCAACCGCAATTCGATGTCCCAATGTCTTATTGTCTCGTTCCATAGTCCCATAGACAGTGAACTCTGTTCCACTATTCGATGCAGTAACCCGTCATTCAGGAAGTATTTTTAACAAACGGTTCATAATTTTGCTTTCAAACCTCCAGAGTTTGTAGTAGTAAAGGTGCAGGAGACACTGTTGTTGTTTATCACTATTTGCTGATACAAAAGTTTAAAACAACCGAAGACAACTTAGTTTCTCCATTCTCAAGAAATATTTTAGTTCAAAGGAGCATGTAAAATGAGAAAAAAGAGGTTAGAAACTGAAATTTGAAAAAATTGGGCTTTATCGAGAACGTAAGATATATTTGTGAACGCATAATTTTTCATGAGAAAGTAAGATTTTCCGTGAGAAAATGAGATTTTCGTGAGAAAGTGAGATATTTCGTGAGAAAGTCAGATTAATTGTAAGAAAGTCAGATTTTTTGTAAGAAAGTCAGACTTTTTTGTAAGAAAGTAAGATTTTTGGTAAGAAAGTGAGATTGTAAGAAAGCAGAGAAACGGGCCCTTAGACGGATTGATCAGCTAACTTAATCAGATTGAAACGATTGCTCAAAAGGACAATACCTCTATAATTTGCAATGCATTTATTTCGGAAAAAATCATGTATTTGTATGTGAGAGGTTTATACCTCACATACAAAACATTTTAAAACATTACGAACTAATCCGCGCAGCGCTCTGCGCTGCACACAATCTGAAAATTGAAGTGAGCGGGTTCCATGCAAACTCCCCGATGCTATTGGGCGTTTGTCTCCTAATGCACTTCTATAGTTCTGGTCATTCCTACTGGGCAGCATGCCAATGAATTTTCCAGGCTTTTTTCACCACTTCGGAGTTTTTCAAATGACCGCAAATTTATTTTATCGGTTGTTTCGTTCCTTAACAACACGTGAATGAAAAAAGGCTTAGAATACTAATGTATTCTCTGAAAAATAGTCATCCGAACATCTTGACACGATGCCAATTGGTCTCAGTGGAATGAAACGAATTATAATTACAATAGCGTTCTCATTAATACATATACGCGTATTTATTAATACAGATTCATGAACACAATATCACTCTCATTATTACAGGTCAGCATGAAACTAACTTGTGTGATAATTATCTTCATTCACATAGGCGTTTCCAGCGTTGCTGCTCGGTATTTTCTGTTCTGTTGTGCTTGCGGTAGTATCAACGGAATTGTACGAAAAGCCCTATTTGAGTATGGAAAAACGGAACATATGTATTCTTATTTCCTTTCTATACTTCCTTTGTATCAGTTTCTTGATTATTTCGAATTTGGAAAAACAGCGATTTGTCCGTTCTGCGGCGGTAACCGCTCTAGATCACAAATACAACAACTTGACAATAGGTGAATTTATGTTAAGTGCAACATATCATTTTAACTTATAGAAAGCGCTTCCTATGTGCTTTCACAGCCAGGTTCTCTCAAGTATTGAGTATGCCGCAGAACCCATGCTTGGATTATTCTTAGGTTAACCGGGATTGAAGGGGCACGGTAACGGTTCTTTTAAACTAACATCTGAGGAGTTTTTGATTAGTTTTGAGCGAGCCATCAATTATTGAACCTTGGTGTCAAATGAATGAGAAGTATATTGAATAGTCACGTAAAGTTAGCATTCTGATGAGAAATCGTGCACTTTTCGTCATTGCACTTTTCTGAGTTCTGTTGTGTTTAACATGTTTCACCTGACTGTGCAACCGAGTATTATTATTGCCGAGAATTTTTTAATTCGGGTTTTTGAATTTGCATGTGCAGGGTTCTTCGAGGTTCTTAAAACAAACTGACAAAACTCCGTGAGTGCAATGAAACACATTTAGACGAAATCGTGCAAGAAAACGAAGCTGTGTTGAGAAACGATCACCAGAGTTTGATATTGG
Source organism: Litoditis marina (assembly GCA_964036275.1). Classification (NCBI taxonomy): domain Eukaryota; kingdom Metazoa; phylum Nematoda; class Chromadorea; order Rhabditida; family Rhabditidae; genus Litoditis; species Litoditis marina. Next base: position 20,488,723 of record OZ038433.1, read on the forward strand.
ACATTTGCAAATACAGCGATGATGAGGGTCCATTTAATTGGTGTGAATTTCAGGTATGGTTTTCAATCATCTCCCCGAACTAAATTTAATAAGCATCCAATGCAAACATGTTCAACGCAGTTGGCTGATTCGAAAATACACCATTTTTCAGAATGTCACAGGAACGGGTCATCACAACATTTTAATAATCGGAAATAGTTATGCTTCGAATGCAGCTTCGCTGATCTATAATAATTGTAAGAAAAAGGCTAGCAAGATGGTCATGTATAGTGCTTATGGTGAGATGAATTCCAAGTTATTTGTATGTTTTCACCGAACAGAATGACAGAGGTGGTGGGGACTAGAAAAAATATCCGGTTTGTGCACACATATGTATCTAGACATTGTCTATTTCAGGCTGTGAGGTCGTAATACAGTCACCAAACGAAGATTCGTGGCATTGTGACGATTGGTATGAATCTTTTCTAGAAGCAGTAGAAACCATACAGCCAGACGTTCTCTTTATAATTGCAAGGTGACTTGAATTCGATCCATGAAATGAAGGTAATTGAAAAGTAAGAGGAGAATCATGTTCTCCTCTTATACCCCAAATTACTGTCTCAACCCGTAACTCGCACCTCCCTGATATCTCACCGAAACCTTACTGAACTCTCCATGCAGAAACATAGTTGGTGATAACCAACCTTTCGTCCAAACGAGAGAGAACTGTTGCGAGCAACCACATATTAAATGTTTAAATGCGCACCAGATTACTTAGTAGATTACACAAATAGTTATTATTAGTTTCTGTTGTAATAATTCGACTGTAGTAACGTTAGCAACAATATTTGTTTGTTGTAGGTAGGTGGACTTGAAGTCACATGTTTTGGTCCTGATTGAACCGGCTTGAACCTGTGAGAAGCAATCTGTCTAAACGGCAATTAGCAAAATAATTCGAAATAATTGACAAAGTAAACATGAAAAATCATCTTATGCAGAGAAATTTACTCTGTATTTGCGCAAAATTATAAGAATCTTGCACGAATTTCCGTTGAGAATGAAATTTCAACCATTCAGGTCGTTATAGGGTGAAAAAACGATCACCACCGGTAGCTCGCGATTATTGAAAACTCGTGAATCTATGAAACTTTTAGGTACTCGTAAACGGGGCTGTGCTTGCGCAGAGTATGAGATTATTCACAGTTAGTTGGTTGATAATGTTTCTGAATGGTTTCTGTAACAGGTACGGACAATTTTTCGATGACAACCTCTCCGACCAGTACGTTTTGAACGCCAAAAACAGGTTGAAGGAGTATGAAGCTTTGGTCAAGAAGAAGATTTACATTCTTCATGCTGTACCGTTACTCAAGACAGCCGTGGTTCAGACAGTGAACGAACATCTAAAGAGGGGGGAGAAGGTTTCGCAGGTGAGAAGCTCATTATTTTTCTCTGATGAGTTAGCCAGAATTATATTGTTTCAATATCTATTTTCAGAGTACAATTGGTGAGAATTCTGCGGATCTGGCACGTGGACGAGTTGAAGATGTGGTGAAAGCTTGCGCAAAGTGCACACTAATTGACTATATGCCTCCCCTGACTATCAACGGAACTTATAGTTATTACGATGAAACAAACGGTCTAACTTATTTTGTCAACTCACAACACCTCACACCACATGGGCTTCGGAAAGTAGAACCTATCTATGAAGAAGCTTGTGATGCATTGTAAATTTTTCTAGTATAACAAGGTGTGCAATGTGATTTCAATAGTAAATGTTTGTGTAATTTTATCACTACTAGAAGGAAAATTTGAAGATTATTATTGATAATAGTTGATGGTTATACTTCTACATTGATGTTTTATTCAATTGGTTAATTCTTTCACACATACTTTGTCTTGAAAAAGTAAAGTTTCAATTTGAGAGGAGTAAGAGGAAAATGAACAATTTCGATGCCCATCTTGAACCTCTGTAAGAATACATTCAAATTATCCTAACAAAACGAACAAATCTAAATTTTTTTGTTAACCAACAACATCTCATGCCACATGAACTTTGAAGAATAGAAGCTGTCTATAAAAAGTTGATAGGTTTGCGACGCATTGTCAAAAATGCAAAACCAGAGTATGAATTGTGATTAACATCAATGTTTTTCAACGATTTCGTGAAATAGTACTGAATTTCTCAGACTTTCTCATCATTAGAGCAAGAAACAAAGTAGCTTCTTTCCGGATTGTTTTGCCCAATATGAGAATAATGAACAAGATTAAAAATTATAGTCCTCAATTGCTGATATCTTCGAAAATTGATATCCATATGAGTTAGTATAACGTTTAAGGGACCTACCTATATAATGTGCAATGCAAACAATTTTTGGATAATTAAAAAGTAATGTATTGTGTTTCGAGCTAGAAGTTGTCCACCTTGCACACAAAACATTTAAAAACGCTCGATTACGGATCAAAATTTAGGCCAACAAATTTAGGCCAACAAATTTAGGCCAACAAGATACGGTTTACGGTCATTGCAAACGAAAAATTCTCAATCGTCCAGTGCTGTGTTGTATTAATTACATTCAATAAAACGTCTGAACTTTTTCAATTGTGGTATTTCTGGCAACGTTTTTTTTAACATTTTGAGATGTTTGTCTGCAGGTAAGACCCATGAAAATTGCGAGAAAATCTCGGTGTTTCATCATGTACGTAGGTGAGAGAAGGCCGCAAGTTTGAGAAAAAGGAGCAAGAAAAGAGGCTGAAACTAGATGAATTTGCATAAAGAACGAATGTTAAGTGAGAAACGATCAGCTTTCGAGATTGAACTGCATGGAGTCTAGAAAAGGAGGTCAATAACTCAAGAGGGAAATAAAAAATCTAATTTCGCAATTTTCATTGGTCAAAAACATTTTGTTGTTCCACCGAGAAAGATATTGCAACAAACAAAGATTAGATAAAACGTCCGAATATGCTAATTTCTCACCACTGATTCAAAACTGTTCAGAGAACAAAGTATACTAGAAGTAAATTGAATATTCACGTGAAGTTGCTAACTTTACGTTAATATTCAATTTACTAACTTCACGTGAATATTCAATTTACTTCTACTCTGAAAAACTGCTGCAACTTAAAATACCGGACTCGCCAATTTCGCAACTTAAAATACCGGGGTCAGCCAGATGTCGCCTGTACTGTTTGAAATTCATAAGGAGATGCAGGCTAATTCGACACATATCGACACATATTATTTAAGCCTGCATCTTCTCCGGTACTTCAAGCTGCCAGCGTTTTCACAGTTGTATACTTTGTTCTCTGAACAGTTTTCATTCAGTGGTGAGAAATTATTCTAATGAGAAAAGTCATTTCTTGTTTCTGAGTTCTGCTGTGTTTAACATGTTTCACGTGATTGTGCGATTGACGACATGACATTCGTTGACTATCGCAAAGCATTCGACTCAGTCGAGTTTGATTCAGTGTGGACAGCTCTTTCAAACCGAAGTGGGGAATACAAAGATAGTCAATACAATGAAGGCAGTTCATGCAAAATCGCAGGTTCATGTCAGGATAGGTATCAACAAAACACCAGTATTGGTTCAGCTAGTAGTTCGACAGGGAGATACCATATCTCCAATGTTGTTCTCTGCTGTTGTCGAAGAGGTCTTCCGCGTTCTTGACTGGGATGAGTACGGTATTCCGATCAGTGGCACAAGACTCACCAATCTCCGCTTTGCTGATGACATTGTTGTTTTCTGTCAGTGTCCTCATGGACTTCGGAAAATGTTACAAGAGCTGTCAGAGGCCAGCAAGAGAGTTGGTCACACAATTAATCATGGAAAGACATTGTTGATGTCAAATTATACTGAAACACCTATCACTGTCGATGGATTGATTATACTCTATTGTGAAAAATTCATTTATCTTGGCCACCGTCTTTGGTTTGAGCTGAACAATACGACTGAAATACAACGTCGAATCCGTGCGGGTTGGTGTGCTTACAATCGATACTATCCACTTCTCACAAGTCGTACCGTTTCATTGACGTTCAAACGTAAGGTCTACCAGGCATGCATAGAACTAGCAGTTCTGTATGGCTGTGAGACATGGGTACTCGGTCTCAAAGATCTTTCTACCTTGATAACTGGTCAGCGGAGAATGATGAGAAAATGATTGGTGTGACTCTTTTCGATCGTCAAACCAACGAGAACAGTGCGACTACCAGACATTCGTGAACGTGCTGCCATGAGAAAATGGTCATGGGCAAGACACGTCAGCCACATGGAGAACGATCGTTGGGCAAAAACGATGTTGGAATGGTGTATAATTGATGCACCAAGACCCCCGGGGCGACCAAGACAAAGATGGAGGAATGAATTCGAATCGAAAGTCGGAAGAAACTGGATGAGGATCGCTAGAGAAGAGATGCACACTTGGAAAGATAATATGTTGTAGAGATTCTGCTTCATTTTTGTAATGTTGTTTCCCCAATAATATGTTAGTATACACTAAATATACACTAAGTACACTGATCCGTCTAATGAGCAGACACACAACAATGCATGAAACTATTTATGCACTTTAATTAAATCAGTTTTTCTATCCAGATCGGTGACAAAGCAGTTTTTCTATCGAGGTCGGTGTGTACGATATCGGAGCGCGGCATTGTTCCAGAAACGTTGTCTAGATAAATGCTAGTTTTATGAAACGTAACTGCGGTTATTAAAAAAAGTCAAAACTGAACACTCATCTTATTGCCCGTTCAAACCGCTGAGAAAACGCTCATCTTGTTCATGAGTCCTTTGCTTGTTCACAGTACCACACAAAAGGATGCCTTTCATCATTTGCGAAGATTTTTCTCTGGGTTGTCATCATTCGTGACGCACTGGAATGATTATTTTTTGATTCATCTACCTTTGTGTGAACTTTTTAAACATTTTCCTTTTCAGATAGCAGATGCCGATTTCTTTGCAACGAACATGGACATTTATCGTGGCAATTGCCGTATTTTCGTGCTGTGTAATTATATTTTGTAACAGAAATGAGCACAATTCAAGTTGGTACCCTCAAATCCAAATTCGCTGAGATATAGTACCTGATGCTTTCAAAGATGTTAACCGTAAACTTCATCAATTACTAGTTCATTGTTTTCACATTAGGTATCACATCATCTCTAGCTCGTATTTTTGATAAGAAAGTGTCAGGCATCGTTTGTTAAATGCCTCTTTCGGATAGCTATGAAATTAAGTCAATTGGAACCGGATAGTGCTTGTATATTTTCGTTTACAGTTTATGCAACCATCGAGCAACCGAACAACTTGACTGGATACGTGACTGTTCCGTTCCTAGAGGGAAGACTTGCCAATCATGTGAGCGAATAATGAATATGTTGTGATGGCGGTTTTTGGAATCATTTTCAAATTCAAGAGCATTCGATGTGTCACAACATTTTTTTCTGACTTGATACTCACATTCATTAGTAAACTTGTAAGTTTGACTGACCAAAAATACATTTTTCACACACGGTGACCGGCAGAATGAAGAATTGTACGATTACAGGGTGGAAATACTGCTTTTTAAAAGTGAGAAGAAAACTGTGTATGATTGTGTTATAATAATGGTAACTGAATGTTTTTATGGAACCTGGTGGTTTTCATTCATGAAAGTCTTTTCATGTTTTCTCGGTTTCAGTTATATTTTTTGGTCAATGGATATTGTATCGCGAAGCAGTTGAAAAGAGAATTTTTCATTACGCAAGAAAAGTATAAACAACGTGCTGCGCAGCTACAAGAAGTACTGAGTATATTTCCGAGGTTTTCCCGTATTTACACGATCAAGGTGGATGAGTGATACTACAAGTATTTTTGAAAACGAACTGATCTACCCTACAGAATTGAGCATGTATGTGTCTCTGGCTAGGCTTTACCTAGGAAGGTAACGAGTACGGTCAGTGTTAATAGAAAGACGACTAATTTCAAACCTCTCACAAGATCTGGCTTTTTTACAGATTTACAGCACTTTCCGTTAAGTAAATGGATACTCGGGTCTCTCGTGTTTTACGCGATTTTCTGTGGAATTGCACCCCATTCTAACAATATCGACGGATTTCGCGCCATCGAGCGAAATCTGGAAATAAATAGAGAATTCCAACATGAATGATTCATCGTTCGAACCATATAAATTTCCAATTCCAATTTTTACTATAGATAGTTTGTGTAGGAAAATTTGAAATTGGTCGTCCTATATCAGACATTTCTCTCGCTTTATGAAAGAACTGTGACGGTTCGAGATTAAAAACCTACAGCTGTTGATGAAATAAAAATAGATTACTTGTCCAGCTGTTTTCTACAGAAAAATTAATTTTCAATATTGCAGGTTCCTCATGTATTGGAGCACATAGGACGTGACCCACTGACCTCGAGTGATTTCATCGATCCGTTAAAGTGTGTAAATCGGTATCGAAAAGTTATCCAGGAATCGATTTTAGCTGATTCTTTTTATAAAGAGTTTCAACATCTCGACCGAAAATCTATTTGGTATCGTTGATGACCAAGTTATTCAAAAGTTGTTTTGGCACTACTCAACTCTGTCTCAAATCTTATTGTTGTTTTCACAAGCAAGAAATTACATGCCCTTAAATTCATGTGAGCAGGATACAAACTAGAAAAAAATAACTTTTACGAGAAATGAAACGAATATTGAGTTCGCCGCATAACGAACACATCATTTATCATCCCAAAACCAAAAAGTGGTATACGAATCGTTTGTTCAATTAATAGCAACACTATACTCAATTTTTGTTAGAAGAAATTACACCTGTTCTCTATCAGTTGCTGATATGCATCCGACGCAGTATAACTCTTCAGAACGTTATGAATCACATGAGAATGGAGATGCACTGCATTAATAAGACTGTTTGCGTAACGTCACAATGCACTTGGAAAAAATAATTCTTCACAATTCAGCTTTGTCAATGAAAAAGCTATGTTTGTGCAGCTGAAAACCAACTATGGACAGAATTACAATTATTTTGGCAGCTGTGACTCAGATGTTCGCGAGCTGTTAAATTTTTCTACACCAGTGAAGAAATATGGAAACCGAATAATTAAAACAAAGAACTTGTGAGTTGTTACAATTCACGTTGTGCCCGGTAGTTTGTAACTGCAAACTCTGAAAATGAAATCTTTAGCTCGCGTGAGAGCTATTAAGCAAAAAAATAAACAAAAACCTTCATCGAACGTTAACGTAACAGAGGTTAGCTTAACGTTCACAGTTTTCTTCTGGTAACACAAAATGTAGATAAATGCGGTATAGAATGCCGTAGTATGGAAAACCTCGAGCAGTGTAAGACGATTCTATCTGAAAGATTCTAAAAACAATTCAAACTGAGAACGATCCCCTTTTTTGGGACGAGCTCTCAACATTCCCGAAATTTATGGCTGTCTTTGATGAATTCCTGTTCGGAATCGAAAAGAAGAAATACAGCTTAATACTAAAAATCATTTAATAATTTTTGTTTATAGGGTTAAATGGGTGCGAAAAAAGCGCTGTTTTGATTTCCACAATGGAGAAGTAGTCTCGATGTCGCCAACGTGGTTATTATCAGCATTGAAGCGCACAAACTTATTTCAAAAGTGATGAATGTACTTTGCATCTGTTCTCGCAAACGCACAAGAAGTTGTGGGTTATTTTCACTATCAAAATGTTTCACTGATTGTAGTTGTTCAGAACCGGCGTTCATGATTATGTGTGTGCACATATCAGAAGAACCGATTTCATTCAGTTTCAAGCAGAGTCAACTTTTGAGCTCACTGCTGCCTTGTTGAAGTATGTGTTGTACGAAAAGGTGGGATATTTTTTGTTCATTCCTCTCGGAACAACCACAGTATTCGTGATTCCTGCTGAAATCTCTGTCGTATTATTATAAAGTTGTCAGTTGATTCGAATCATGTGAATGTTATCAGAAAAAGACTCCTGTACGGTTTTGATTCTGACTCCATATCACAACGGGTGTTCGCAAATACTCACGATAATGGAATGCCAAAATTCTTTCTGTCGTCCTACCTGTCAGTAATCATTTATAGCGCCTGTTCGACACCAATAACCCCGTCACATGGCGCCTAACGAGGAAAAATGTGATTGTATTGTTTTATGATCAAAATGCAGAACAACACCGCCGCTAACGCAGAAAAAATGAAATTAAAGGAAAACGAGTGACTGAAGAGTAATACGTGGAGGCTAAATGCAACATCCAACAAAATGCAAATAAAATGCAGTATATATATGCATATATCGTAGTATAAGCTATGTTAGAACTTCTCCTCGAGGTTGACAAGTGTATTTGCTAATGATATTTAGCAATCAACATTTCTTCATGTCTTCCTCATTCATGTGTTACCAGTCTCCTATGCTCCATCACCAATCATTCGGCTTACTCGGGGGCTTGTATACTGAAGCTTTCTGCGTTTTTTCGACAAACAATCCATGCTTCAAAAATTAGTCCAATTGTTTCATCCAATAACGGGAACATGTCGCTCAAAATTATCCGCTGATTTAGTTATTTTTCAAGAACTCACAGAATGTTGCTCTATTCGGTGATGATTGGAATTTCATGTCCGAATTGGTAACATATCTTCACAGCAATTCCTTAACGGAACAGGTCGGTTGATAATTTTGTTTGAAGAATTACTTGATTGGATATTTTTCCGATGAGTACAGTTTGTGAATTGCAATTGTGTGAAGCTCCATAGGAATCTGGTTACCCCAGATAAATCCATGATATCTCTGTGGTAGTAGACTCTATGGTAGGTCCGAGTGCATTCGAGGTAAATCTGGCGTGAATCAGGGGTGTAGATTAAGAGCGCAGGTTCCTAATACAAGAAACCAGTCCGCTCACCTCTTCACACGCAGTCATGCCGCAGTGGTAACCGAACAAAATTTTTGAGAGTTTAAATCCCAGACGTTGTGAACCAGAAAGAATTGAGCAAAAATAGTTTCCAAAAGAATTACAGAAGTAGACAGTAATTATAAAAAAAATTCGAAAAATTAGTATGATTCAAAATTTACCACAGATATTTTCCGATATCTTCACAGATTTTCTTCGGAGTTGCACATGATATTCTTACATTAAGATCTGGAGTAAATCCGTGTGAGATCCGGAAAGTATCCATGGTCAATTTTTATGTTAAACCGACTTTCCCCGAAGCATACTCGAAGTATTTTATCCACGCCGTGTCTAACTTGATGAGAAACAGAATCTGTGCTTACTCGAACCGAAGTTAGGAAGAATTTGTTCTATACACTGGAATTGTCCCGGAGGCGACCGGGACATAAACGGCAAACTGAGCGCGATTTGGTGAAGCTGGTTCCAGCCCGGCGAGTCGGAATGAGGGAAGCTCATTTCATTCACGGGAAACCCGTTTGAAAGCCATTTCCTGATTATTTTTAATCGTTCCCGGTTCCCGCCCTGATTCGCTTCTGTCGATACGATTCTACTAGTGAACGAGGACAAACTGTTGATCATGGTTCCCATTGCTAATAGGTTATGATGATATACAGCGTGCTTTCGGTTTTAATGATCAATGAAATGTAATATCGGGTGTTTTCAAATATGTGAAAAGGAATAAACACAAAAAGGACGGGTACTCACTGGGAATCGGCCCGCGGCGACCCAACAGACCTCGGAAGCCTCGCCTGAGTCTGGGTCGGACCGCGTTTCCATAGTATGTTGGACCAGTTTCGGTCCTGGAATCAAACATGTGGGTGGGAAGAAACGGATCGTTTGGTTCCTGGTTTGCGAATAGTGCATCCGGACACAATTACTTCAAATTGCGATTCACTCATGTGTCTATATTTGCAGAACACTTCGTTCATAGGTAATTTCTCGATGGGTGTCGACTTCTATATAGCCTCTCAAATTTGTGATTCATTTATAATAACTTCACCTGCATCAACCTTCGGATTTTGGATGGGTTTTCTTACAAAGAATCAGAAAAGTGTTTACTATTATCAACCGAAGAACACCACAATGATTTGGAAAAACATAGACAGAAGTATTTTTCCGTAAGTTTCTTTCTTTCTGTTCAAATTGTTTTGGTTCGATCTGATTTCGTATTACTGCGCAGAGTTTTTCATATTTATAACTTCTTGAAGCATGTGTGTTTTGTGTTTGGTTGATTGATTGATTTATTTACATGCAAGCATGTGAGATACATAGAGAAAACAGAAAAGTTGGAGAATCTCATGAAGTCACTCATAGTTCTTCAACCAGAAGAGCGATCTTGAAACAAATGCGACACATGTTCTTCAAATTCTAAATGTTCGCGGCCAACCTAAAAACTTATTGTTTCGATAATTTAATATGGTAAAAACGCCGTATTTTGTTCCACATGTTTCTTGTCAGTAGCTCTATTCTCCCTTCAATAGAGGGAAAGAGCGCAAGAGATAGCGGGAAAGAGATGAATAGATAGAGAAAGAGAGAGAGAGAGATGAGAGGAGAAGACATGTAGAACGTATTCTACAGAGTGTATTACTTAAGAAATATGGAAACTAAAGAGTTTATGTCTGATTTCGCCCTTAAGCTCAATATCAAACAGAAGCTCGCCAATTTCAGGTTAGTAGGGCTGTAGTTATCAATTTTGATTATTATATGAATCTATCGATTATTCAGTTGAGCCTAACCTACCGGTTCTACCACTAATAAAATATGAAAAAAAAAACTATTCAACTTAGTTATCAAAGCTAAAAAACAGCTAACTCATGAGTAATAAAACCTTAAACTAGACAGATAAACTAGAAACAGAAAGATCTAACAAATAAGATAGAGTAGTGTTACTTATATAAAACAAACAAAACTGTTTTAGTTTAGTTTCCAAATTGATCCAAAAAAATTTTTGATAATGATTTCAAAATATTTTTTCTTGAAATTGACTTTATTTTATTTTAAAGTTTATTCTCTAACAACAACAGAGAAACTTAGTGTGAAGGAGTAAGAAGTGGTGCGAAACTTGAGAGGATCACTTTTACTACTGATGAAAATTTGAAGAAAATGAGGATAGAAAGAGAGAGAGAGAGAGAGAGAGAGAGAGAGAGAGAGAGAGAGAGAGAGAGAGAGAGAGAGAGAGAGAGAGAGAGTGAGGTACCTTATTTTCCTTCCTTGACCTGTCGTGTCGTGGGTATATAGCTGGGGGTAATATAGACAGTAGCTGCCTGCGCAGGCATGTAGGAATGTGTAGTGAAATGAGCGTTATCCCCTATTTATACTTTTTCTTAGGTCAAAACTGAGTGGTGTGATTGTTTTGATCTATGTGCGATTTACCGTAGTCTGCCTCAATTCCTCTATGAATCTTCTTATTTTGTCCAAATTATTGAAGCTGTACTTTATCAAAGCTGTAGAGAGAGAGAGAGAGAGAGAGAAATAGAGAGAGATGAACAGGATATATATATATATATATATATATATATATATATATATATATATATGTCCCATATCCCATATCCTTAATCCCATCAATTTCAGGCCGTCATGGATTGCTTTACACGTCTCAATGGAACCAATAGTTTCAAGTCTGTCATCATCGAATTTATCCCAAATCGATGCCACTTGAATATTCTTGATTACTATTAACTTATCGCTCGGAGCGCGAAGCGCTCTGCGTAAGTTCCCTCTGGTTTGGCCATTGCGGACTCAGCTTTTATTTGACGTAAAGCTTCAAATATAACCTTTTTTTAGACACTAAAATAAGAGAGCGTTCAACAATCGGAGACTCTGTGAAAATTTGCGCTATATCGGACGGTTTCCACCAAATTTATGGTTTCGTGTCGTTGTTGAAAAGTTCCTCCGTAATGGGTCCCTCACGGAAATCAGACCGGTTGAAATTTGAAATATAAATTCGATGTCAAAATTTTTACTATCACGTTATTATCTCGGAAACTTCAAATTTATCACTGGCGCCAGTTCTCCTTGTAACATATTACGTCTGACAGGGGAAAATTGAATGAAATTACAAAAACAGAGGTTTATAATTAGGATATCAGAAAGATATAGAGATAGATCGAGTTGTCACAGATTTTTCTATTATTGGAACAAATGTTTCCGCCCATCTTTAAGCTTTCTTTTATAATAAAATAATTTACCGATTCTGAACTCGTATTGAACTATTGTAAACTATCGTAATAATGAACTTTTATGAACTATTGTAATCACAATAGTCAATTTATTAAACGCTTCGTTGGTGACATGGATAGTTGTAAGAGTACAACTAGCAAAAAGAGAATAATAAGTAAAAACTGGAAGAAC